>SJYX01021796.1:135871-149743 GCA_006410675.1 Oreotragus oreotragus | reverse complement strand
GAATGATGCTAAAGCTGAAACTCTAGTACTTTGGCCACCTCATGCGAAGAGTTGACTCATTGGAAAAGACTCTGATGCTGGGCGGGATTGGGTGCAGGAGGAGAAGGGGACGACCAACGATGAGATGGCTGGATGGCATCACGGACTCGATGGACATGAGTCTGAGTGAACTTCGGGAGATGGTGATGGACAGGGAGGCCTGGCGTGCTGCGATTCATGGGGTCGCAAAGAGTCGGACACGACTGAGCGACTGAACTGAACTGAACTGAACCAGTTTTCGCAAGTTCGCATCTAACTTTACAGTGTTGTGAGATATCTAGGCCCTAATCAGTTGCTAGCCAAACAAAGTTACACTTTCTGAGAGACATGATCTCAGGAGAGTTTATGAGAAAATACTCTAATATGGGGACTTCCTTGGGGGTCCAGTGGTTGAGACTCTTCACTCTCGCTGCAGGATGTGCAGGTTTGGTCCCTGGCTGGGGAACTAAGATCCCACATGCCCTGCAGCCAGGAAAAAAAGGATCCCCTAATCATGTTTTTGCCCTCTGTCCAATTTCTGGAAATTTTTTTCCGTACACCACCATATGCAACGTTTATAACTATATTTGGTATGGAAAAATAAAGGCTAGAGACAAATGATATGCTTGGTCCCCTTGCCCTTCGTCCTGGGATGAGACTGGGAAAGGAGATAAAAATCTACTCTTCCCTCACTTCCTTTTTGTGTCCTGGAGACTCTGGTCAATGAACGAGGCCAATGTTTAAAGTTGTGGATTTTTCAAACAGGAGGTCACCTAAATGCAAGCCAACTATTTCATGTGGTGCTTGTCCAAAAAAACCCAATCTGTTCCAGTCCTGGAGGAAAAATTGACTAACGTTGTCCGAAACTGGAGTCCTGCTGAGTATTCTGAAGGCTAACTTTTACTGTTTAAATTTTGGCATCTGTGCTGGATTTAGAATCTAGACAAACAACAAAAAGAGACCATTCTGTAATATTGATTTTTTAAAAAATACTAACATATAGATTTCAGTACAGTGAGTTTGTAGTAGACACCTATAGGGTCTACAACCCTTTTTCTAATTTAGTTCCTTGGCTGCTTGAAAAATTGGATTGCTAATTCCTCAGAGTGGCCCCTTTCCTGGAGAATTGTTGTAGTTCGCTTGCTAAGTCGTGTCTGACTTTGCCACCCCATGGACTACAGCACGCCAGGCCTCCCTGTCCTTCACCATCTCCTGAAGCTTGCTCAAACGCATGTCCATTGAGTCAGTGATGCCATCCAACCATTTCATCCTCTGTCACCCCCTTCTCCTTCTGCCCTCAATATTTCCCAGCATCACGGTCGTTCCCAATGAGGTGACTCTTCACATCATGTGGCCAAAATATTGGAGCTTGAGCTTCAGCATCAGTTCTTCCAGTGAGTATTCAGGGCTGATTTACCTTTAGCCAATAGAAGCTCTTCTCCTGAGAGGATACTCCCTCCTCCTGAAGGCAGCTCACAGGCAGAGACAACTGATAAGGATACAAAAGCCTGGACCTTCTGTCTCAAGGTACTGTTCACACTGCAGAACTCCTCAAGGTGTCAGGCAGAAGCTAAACTCCAGGTAAGACACATTCTCACTTAGGTTTTTTTTTCTCTTACCTTTTCAAAAAATGTTTACTTATTTATTTTCTGTTTGGCCATATTGGATCCCCGTTGCTGTGAGTGGGCTTTCTCCAATTGCGGCAAGCCGGGGCTACTCTCTAGCTGTGGTACACAGGCTTCTTCTTACAGTGGCTTCTCTTGCTGTGGAGCGCCGGCTCTAGATTGCACAGGCTTCAGTAGTTGCAGCTCGCCGCCTCTGGAGCGTGGGCTCAGGAGTTGTGGCACAGGGGCTTAGTGGCCCCATGGTACGTGGGATCTTTCTATCTCCCTCCCCGGCATTGCAAGGCAGATTCTCAACCACTGGACCACCAGGGAAAGCCCTCTTGCTTAGCTTTTGATCCCTGCCCTTTCCTTGAAAGCACATACTCAAGAATCCCTATTTCTGCATCTAGGGAACATAATATAAGTCAAGAGGATAAAGTGAAAAGTAAGCTTCCTTCCTGCGTCTCTCCTCCAGACATCCAGTTCACTCATAAGAGGTAACCAGGGTTGCCAGTGTTTTGGATAAACTAACAGAAATATAAAATAAAAATATACCTGAGTCTCCTACATTGAAGTGAATTCTTCACCATCTGAGCCGCCAGGGAAGCCCATATATATCATACGGACATATAAATTAGATGTATGAAATATGCATGTTTGTAGGTTTATTTTTGTTTACTATAAACCAGTGGCATCACTGTCACGGTTTTGCATATTTATTTGAAAATGTATGTTGGAGATGGTGCCTAGCCAGTAAACAATGCTGTTTCACTTGTGGAAGCTGTTCAGTATTCTGTTGTAATTAGGAAATTGGTCCTCTAATTATGAACATGTAGACAATGGCTCAGTGGGCAAAGAATCCGTCTGCAATGCAAGAGACACAGGAGATGCAGGTTCGACCCCTGGGTGGGATTTGAAAATGTATGTTGGAGATGGTGCCTAGCCAGTAAACAATGCTGTTTCACTTGTGGAAGCTGTTCAGTATTCTGTTGTAATTAGGAAATTGGTCCTCTAATTATGAACATGTAGACAATGGCTCAGTGGGCAAAGAATCCGTCTGCAATGCAAGAGACACAGGAGATGCAGGTTCGACCCCTGGGTGGGGAAGATTCCCTGGAGAAGGAAATGGCAACCCACTCGAGTAGGCTTGTCTGGAAAATCCCATCGACAGAGAAGCCTGGAGGGTTGTTGTGTGGGGTCACAGAGTCAGGCACGACTGAGCACAGAGCAGATGCTGAGGTCGTTTCCAAAGTCTAGGTATTAAAGAGTACATGTGGGGATGCTACAGTGAATCCTGTTTTGTGTGACACATCATAAATTATGAATACTGTTGTAGGGAATATTCTCATTAGAGGAATTTCTGGGTCAAAAGGTACATGTATTTTGCCAGATATTGCTGAAGTGCTTTCCACAGAAGTTAAATCAGTTTTCACTGCCATGGAGAATATGTGGAAATGGCTGTTTGTCTAACCCTCCCCAACACAATGTGTAACTATTTGTTTTATATTTGCCAATCTGACATGTAAAAAATGATATCTTTTACAGTAAATGACATTATGCATGTATGTATATATTTAAGAGCCATTGGTATTTCCTTTGGGGCATTATCTGTGTTCTTTTCCACTTTTATATTGGATTTTGCTATTTATTATTAATTTGTAGGCACTCCATATAGGAAAATTAACTCTCTCTGATGTAAATATTATTTCCAAGTTTATTAGTTATCCTTTTCTTTTCTTTATGAGGTTTCAGTGCTATGCAGAATTCTGTCTTGTTTTTTAGGTAGTTCAATATATAAATCTGTTGCTTTATTGTTCTTGATTTTTATGTGTTACTGGGCAAGTTCTTCCCTGGTTCAAATTGTTTTGAAAATTCTCCCACATTTCTTCTGATACTTTCATAAGTTTTCCTTTTTTTTTTTTTTTTAACATTTAGTCTAATGCATTTGAAATTTGGGTACAAATTGAAAAGAAATAATGCAGTTCTTTTTTTTTTTCAGATGAATAGCCAGTTATCTCAATATAATTTATTAAAAACCTATCTTATTATTTCTGTCTAGATACTATAAAAAATAAATGTTGGACTTCATTAATGTTTTTCAGGATTTGTGGAGATAATATGATTTTGCTTTTCCTCTAGTGAGTAGTGAATTATTGAACAATCTTTTCACTCCTGAAGTAAATACCACTTGGAGATTCAACCAGTCCATTCTGAAGGAGATCAACCCTGGGATTTCTTTGGAAGGAATGATGCTAAAGCTGAAACTCCAGTACTTTGGCCACCTCATGCAAAGAGTTGACTCATTGGAAGAGACTTTGATGCTGGGAGGGAATGGGCCAGGAGGAGAAGGGGACGACAGAGGATGAGATGGATGGATGGCATCACCGACTCGATGGACGTGAGTCCGAGTGAACTCCGGGAGTTGGTGATGAACAGGGAGGCCTGGCTGCTGCGATTCATGGGGTCGCAGAGTCAGACACGACTGAGCGACTGAACTGAACTGAACTGAATGAAGCTGTACCACTTTTTATATTTTTATTATTTTTTAATTAAATAATAATAGGCTGTGCTGTGCATCATGCAGGATCTTAATTCCCCAACCAGGAAGTGGACCCATGCCACTGCATCGGGTATGCAGAGTCTTAACCGCTGGGCCGCCGGGGAAGTTCCTGTATTATTCTTTTAACGTACTCCTTAATTCTGTTTGAAGAAGGAAACGGCAGCCCACTGCAGTATTCTTGCCTGGAGAATCCACGGACAGAGGAGCCTGGCGGGCTACAGTCCGCGGGGTCGCAAAGAGTCGGACACGCCTTAGTGACTTAGCATGCATGCAGGCATTAATTCTGTTTTGTTGTTATTCTTCGTCACTAAGTCATGTCCGACTCTTTGCAACCCCATGAACTGCAAGGCTTCCCTGTCCTTCCCCATTCCCTGAGTTTACTCAAACTCATGTCCGGTGAGTCAGCAATGCCGTTTCACCATCTCATCCTCTGTATCGCTTTCTCCTCCTGCCTTCAGGAGGAGGGTCCAGCATCAGGGTCTTTTCCAGTGAGTCAGTTCTTTGCATCTGGTGACCAAAGTATTGGAGCTTCAGCTTCAGCATTAGTCCTTCCAATGAATATTCAGGAGGTTGATTTCCTTCAGGATGGACTTCCTTGCTGTCCAGGGGATTCTCAAGAGTCTTCTCCAGCACCACAGTTCGGAAGCATGAATTCTTCGGAGCTCAGCCTTCTTTCCAGCTCTCATATCCATACATGACTACTGCTAGAAAAACCATAGCTTTGACTATATGGACCTTCGTTGGCTTAGTGAACTCTCTACTTTTTATATAAATATTTGTAAGATATATTAAGCTATAGTTTTAGTTTTTGGTAATATCTTTGTGGTTATATTCACTTCATTAAACATTACGAAGTCTTTTCATTACACGCTTTAGAACACAGGAGCACAGAGTCATTATTTCTTAAGGTTTGGTAGAAGTTTTCAGTGAATATGTTTGTGCCAGGGTGGTTTGGGGGGAGTAGCTCTTGAATATTTCCCCACATTTTTCTGTGATACTCAGTCTATTTATATTTTCTATCCATTCTAAGGTCAGTTTTGGCAATCCCTCATTTGAACCTCAAATTTATTTTCTAGTATTTTTTATTATCTTGTATACTATATATAAGATAGTGTCACCTTAATCTTTTAACTTCTCCTCTATCTATATTTAACTTTCATACAAATTCTTATTTTATATATTTATGACTTTACTCTTCAATTAAGTTTAAAAAACGTTAATTAATTTTGCTTTTTTTTTTGAAAAATTCTGTTTGGGATTTATTTCTCAGATCTGCCATTTTAAAAATTGTTAATTTTGCTTTTATATTTAATTCATTAATTTTTATAATGCTAAGATGATTTCCTTGTGTTTTTCTAATTTCTTAATTTGAACATTAATTCTTTAACTGTTAGTCTTGCTTTTTGAAAAATTAATGTATTAGAACTTAGTAATTTTGTATGTATCTCAGATGTTTTCCTATATGAAATTCAGTTACAATTTCACTTTCAATTTCCTCTTTAATCCAAAAAATGTTTAAAATGTTTATGATTTACTGGTATAGTCATATTATTAATTTCTAATTTAATTATATTAGGTAAAAACAATATTTTCAAAATTAATGTTGCCTATATCATTTCTATTTTTTGAAATTTATTAACTTTTAAAAAACCATATTTTGTGAATACTCTTGGTCACATAAAAAGATGTATCTTAATATGGAGAGTGTGGAGTTATATAGGGCTTCCAAGGTGGCTCAGTAGTAAAGAATCCTCTTGCCAATAGAGGAGATGGGGGTTCAATCCCTAGATCCCCTGGAGGAGAAAATGCAACCTACTCCAATATTCTTGCCCGGGAAATGCTATGGACAGGGGAGCCTGGCAAGCTACAGTCATGGGGTTGCAAAGAGTCAGACACAGCTGAGTGACTGAGCATGCATGCATACACAGGGTTATTTATATAAATTAGAGCCTTAATATGTCTGAACCCTTGGTGGGAAGACACAGGAAAAAAATATCATTTTAAAAGATGGTTTTAATACTCCTTCATTGTAGAGAGTATTGTGGGAACACTGTTCCTAGGGTTTTAGGGAAAGAGAAAATATTGTTTTAAAATTTATAACTGTAATGTTTGTTTTTTGCTTTGTAGGTTGTAAAAGCTGTAAAGAGTCTTTTAAGAGCTGTTAGTTGATACAAAAAAAAAAAAAAACCAACAAGATTTTGCAGCATGGCTGATTTAGGAGCAGTAGCGATTGATGTACAGGGTTTTTTCTTTTTTTGGCTGTGCTGGGTCTTCATTGCTCGCCTGGTCTTTCTCTAGTTATGGCACCCAGGCTCAGTGGCTCCACAGAATGTGGAATCTTAGTTCCCTGACCAGGAATCAAACCCATGTCCCCTGCACTGGAAGGCGGAATCTGAACCACTGGACCACCAGGGGAGCCCCCAGATACACAGTTTCAAAGTTCCACTTTCTCTGTACTAACATTCACTTCTGTTAAAACTTTCAGTAAACCTGCTATATGGAGTGTTTGGGGGCAAAAAAGGAGACCTTTGTGAACACTTGAGGTGGTGGAGAGCGGCAACCACCAGGAACAATCACAATTCAAGCAGTGGTGACCAGCAGAAAAATGCCTGGCTTTGGTCCTGAGGCTTGAGACCTTAAGGTGCTATTCAATAGAGCAGCTGGGTTCAAGTGTAGGTTAATTCAGGAATGGACTTGACATGCCTTCTCCTGGAATATACTGGGAAACACAAAACTTTGAAAAGAGAAGCTACAGCCTGCTAACCCACGGGATGGGACAATCTATCCACCAGATGTGTATTTCATGTCATTGTAAATAATAAAAGCTCATTGTTTTATTGAGTACTTGCTATTTGCCATCCACTGGCACTGGGCTGATGAGTGTATACATTAAACAAATTGCTGTGGTCCAGTCGCTAAGTTGTGTCTGATTCTTTGCCATCCTATGGACTGAAGCACACCAGGCCTTCCTGTTCTTCACTGTCTCCCAGAGTTTGTTCAAACTCATATCCACTGAGATGAGACGAGATGCCATCCAATCATCTCACCCTCTGCCACCTCCTTGTCCTCCTGCCTTCAATCTTTGCCAGCAGCTGGGTCCTTTCCAGTGTCAGCTCTTTGCATCAGGTGGCCAAAGTATTGGAACTTTAACTTCTGCCTCAGCCCTTCCAATGAATATTCAGGGTTGATTTCCTTTAGGATTGACTGACTTGATCTCCTTAAAAACTTTGGATGTTATATTTAAAACAAATAAAGACAGATTTGAAAGATGGAGCAAAGAAAACAGAATAGTTAGGGACCTCAGAACTCAAGGATTGCTGTGTATTGAATTCCGTAGGTTTTCTTTTTGTCTTGTATTCTCAACTGGGTCCTGGAGAAGCTACCAATCTAGAAATGCCATGTCGACCAAAAAAAAAAAAATCTAAGAAAAATTCATTCTTTCTAGCCAAAGGACAGGAAAGGAGCAGTCTAGTAAGACTGAAAACTTGTAGACAATAATGGCCCTACTGCAGTCAAATCCCTCAGGAATAACAGGCCCCATCCCCACCCTTGTCAACAGAGGTTGAGCGGAGAGCCTAGATTTCCATCCTCATCTCGCTGGAATGAGGCACCCTCCTCCCTGTGTCTGAATGATGTCAGAGAAGGTCAAGTGAGGAATCAGGACTTTCATCCTAACCATCCTGTTCAAAAGCCCTCTATCCTCCACAGCTTCATGCAGAGAACTTGGCTCCCACTCTACCCGGCAGTGAAAGACAGCATCCCACTCCCTCCACAGGTGTGGTGTCCAGCAAACCTGCTGAAACTGAAGGTTTCAATAAGACGCATGATTTCATAACATAATAACCAAGACGTCTGGAACTAATTTAGAAAAAGAAACCCTACTCCCACCAGTCAGGAAAGTCTCTACTAGAATAAGAAAAGATGGTCAAACAGATGGCAAGACCAAGATACACAGATGTTGTATCTAGCCAATAGGGGTTTTAAAGAGTCCGTCATAAACAATGCTGCAATGAAAAAATTTGAACATGCTTTAGACAAGTGAAAAAGTGGGAAATTTCAGCAAAGAAATGGAAACTATAAAGAAGAGCCAAAAGAAAATTTTAGAACCGAGAAATATAATAAAATATAAAAACTCCCTGGAAGGGCTCAGTAGCAGACAGGAGAATAAATCAGTGAGTTTGAAGTGAGATCAATAAGACTTATCCAATTAGAACTACAGAAAGAAAATAAACTGAAAGAAAAAAAAATGAAGAGAACCTCAGGGATATGTGAGATCATAACAAGTCCTTCCAGAGAAGGGAAGGAGTGTGAGACTGAAAAAGGGCTCAACAAAATAGTAGCTGAGAGTGTTCTGAACTTGGCAGAAGTTATTAACCCATAGATTCAAGAAACTGTTGAATCCCAAACAGGATAAGCCCAAAGAAATACATGCGAAGATTGATCCTAACCAACTTCTGAAAGCTAAAGACAGAAAAAAAAAGAAAAAAGAGAGGAGAGAGAAGTGATGTCTACAAGTAAGTAGAGTAAAAACAATTTGAATGATGTCAGATTTCTCATCAGAAATCATGGAGGCCAAAAGGAAGTGACTCAACATTTCTGAAGCATTAAAAGAAAAGAACTGTGAATCCAGAATTCTATATTCAGTGAAAATATGCTTCAGGTAGAAGAGGATATCAAGACATTCTCATGGAGAAAAACTAAAAGAATGTGTCAACATCGGACTAAACCTGAAAAGATAGTTAATGGAAATTCTTTAAACAAAAGGAAGCTTACAAAAGGAGATAGGTAGTGTTTGTTTTGCTTTGTTTTGGCTGCACTGAGTGGCATGTGGGATCTTAGTTCCCAGACCAGGGATCGAACCTACGCCCCTGCTGAGTCTTAACCACTGGGCCTCCAGAGAAGTCCATGAAACTTATAAAAGGAGGAATCTTGTAACCTGAGGAAGGAAAAAGGAAGGATAATGAATAGAGTAAAAATACTGAGAAATACAATTGACTTTTCTTCTTGAGTTTTTAAAAGTATGTTTGTTTGTTGAAGCAAAAGTGATAACATTGTCTGATGTACCCCAATATGTGGAGAGGAAACATTTAAAACAACTATAAATGGGGATAGATAAGGGGAAAAGACAGTAAGGTTTCCTTGCTTCACTCAAACTGGCAAAATGTCAATACCAAAAACTCCCTTAAAATTAAAAGAATGTAGATAATTAAAAATAAGTGATAAATTTTACCACCATTTTTATACCATTATTTAAAAAAAAAAGTAAACCAAAGAGCTCCTTTTGAAAAGGAGATGTGAAAGTCTCTGCCTTTGCTAGAATGCTCAGTATGACGAAGGTAAAATTTGTCTGTGCTGCTGTAGGTGGAGAGGTTATATATTTACTTTATAAAAATGGCTGTGTTCTGTATCTAAAGAGCAGTGTGCATATGTATAAGCATGTGTGTGTGGTGTGTACGTGTGTCCATGTTCGAACTTATGGCTCAACCTGTTTTTGTTTTTTTTTAAGTCTTTATTGAATTTGTTACAATATTGCTTCTGCTTTGTGTTTCCCTGTTTTGGCGACCAGGTATGTGGGATCTTAGCTCTCCGACCCACACCCCCAGCATTAGCAGGCAAAGTTTCAACCACTGGACCACCAGGGAAGTCCCTCAACCGGTTTTCATGACCGACTTTATGAGACGTTAGTGCTACTTCAGGACCTCCTGGTTGACAATAAGCAGCAAGCACTTGCAGAGAAGTCATTCTTCCCACTTTGACACGACAACCACAAGCCTCTGGAAGTTCAGGGGTGCAGTAGGGAGTCCAGGAGATCAGCACTGCTCCTTGACTCTGGATTCTTCTTGAAGACTCCAGACAGCCAGGAAAGCTGATCAGATAGGAGCAAAAGGAGGGTCATTTTGTCACCAGCAGTGAGACAATACCTGGGGATCGAGAAAGGACAGGGCATATAGGAGCAGAGACTGGGTACCCTAGTGGGAGGGAGGGGCTCAAAATCTTTGTAACTGGCTCAGCAGCAAAGAATCCGCCTGCCAATGCAGGAGAGTTCCATCTCCAGATCCCCGGGAGAAGGACATGGCAACCCCTCCAGTACTCTTGCCTGGGAAATCCCATGGACAGAGGAGCCTGGCAGGCTGCAGTCCACGGAGTCGCAAAAGAGTCGGACATGACTTGCGACTGAACAACAGCTAAGATCCTTAAGAAAATATGGCTTCATTTTATTCTTAACTTCAGTGTAACTTTGACAGATAAGCTATAGTTGCATTCTCAGAGATCTTAAGCTATAACTTATTCTCCAGGTCTAGATAGCTAAACCACTTTCGATGAGAGATCATGTCTAAAAATTCTATTTTGTGTGTGTGTGGTCTTTATTTTTTATTTTTTTTATTAGAGCTTCCATTTTACTTTATTTTACTTTACAGTACTCTATTGGTTTTGGCATACATTGACATGAATCTGCCACGGGTGTACACGAACTCCCAAACATGAACCCCCCTCCCACCTCCCACCCCACATCATCCCTCCGGATCATCCCCATAAAAGACACGGTCATTTACTTACTTTCATTTTCTATTATTTATTTTGGCTGCACTGGGTCTTCACTGTGGCGTGTGAGCTTCCCTAGCTGCGGCACACAGGCTTCGTTGTGGATGTAGGATCCCAGTTCCCCAAACAGGGATCTCACCCAGGCCCCCTGCACTGGGAGTATGCAGTCTTATTCACTGGACCATCAGAGAAGTCCCTCAAAAGAAGAAATGTTTAGACTTCCTCACTGCTTCTATTTATGATCGGAAAGATTTTACTATTTGAAACTTGATCCTAGTTGCAAACCATTCTCTCCCAACATGGGGTTAAATTTTAGTTTCCTGTATTTTTGTTTTCATGTGAGTTGGGAGACTGTTGACCTTCATGTTTATTTTTAAAAGTAGTATTTTAGAGGGTGCCATTAAATCATGATTGCATTAGTTGGAATTCTTTTGGTTGTGAGTAACAGAAACCCAGCTCAAATTAGCTCAAATAGTCAAGGATTGCGTCTACTTTCAGCTGTAGCTGGATTAGGGGGTCAAACACTGTCTACAGCGGCTCATGTTTTTCTCCTACAATCAAAGGTGATGTCTGTATCTCATGAGACTTCCCTGGTGGCCCAATGGTTAAGAAGCCACCTTCCAAAGCAGCGGATGCCGGTTTGATCCCTGATTGGGGAACTAGATCTCACGTGTCATGGAACAACTAAGCTCGCCCGCCACAACAAATGAGCCCGTGTGTTCTGGAGTTAGAGCAGCAGTAGAAAAGCCTGGAAAATCCCATGGATGGAGGATCCTGGTGGGCTGTAGTCCATGGGGTCGCGACTGAGCGACTTCACTTTCACTTTTCACTTTCATGCATTGGAGAAGGAAACGGCAGCCCACTCCAGTGTTCTTGCCTGGAGAATCCCAGGGACGGCGGAGCCTGGTGGGCTGCCGTCTGTGGGATCGCACAGAGTCGGACACGACTGAAGCGACTTAGCAGCAGCAGCAGCAGAAAAGCCCAAGAGCTGCTGTAGGGTAAGGGAGTTAGAGAAGCTGAGGTTTGGGAAAAGACCCAGCGGGCACTTTACAGGAACAGATCACCTTTAGTGAGGCGCGAAGGGGCAGCAGCCAGATCAGTGAGCGGCTGCACTGATCTGAGAAAAGAGTAAGAATACAGAGGCGTGCATGTGGAAAGCTGCTGTCTTAAGGGGCCTGTTCTCCAAGGTTGTTCAGAGTAGTTATCTCTTAAATGGCTGGGGCAAGGAATTCTGGAGACCGGCCAGAGGCTGGACTGGCTAGGAGCTGGGCGTAGTCAACCTTAATGCCCCTTTTTTTTAAAGTGGATGAGAGAGTTCTTTGTTTTGCATAGAATGGTGGGGAGGACCCAGAGGGGAGTTTTAACTCCAGGCTATTTTGAGCCGTGTAACTTTCCTTCAGCTGGAATGAAAGATCCGCATGCTGCAACTAAGACCCAACACAGCCAAATAAATAAATAAACAAATAAAAAGCTAATTTAAAAAAAATTTTATATGAAAAAGCAGTATCTATATCTCAGAGAAATCTCTCCAACGAGCAGGGAAAATAAGTCTTAATTGAAAACTGCATTTGGCCTAGGTTAGTTCAGGTAACTGTTCGTCTAAATCAATTAACGTTCCCAGGGAAATGAATGGCCAGACCTAGTCACCTGTGGGGGAGTGAACACTGACAGTCTCACCAGACCCACTTGATAGGACTTCCCACAGGAAAGAAGCAGTCTGGTATCAGAGTATTAGGAGAGAAAATTACACCCCAAATGATAGATGCCCAACAGATGTCTAGCTATTGTGCTTGGCAATATGAGTACAGAAGTAATAAAACACAGACACTACCCTCAACGGGCTCATTTCCCCCAGTTTTCTTCCTTTTCTTTCCTTTAACAATTTAGTAAATGGCTTTACCTCATTTGTAAGGTGCTATTCCAGACTGGAGCCTTCTGATTTCTATCCGAAAGGTCTTTGAGATCTGGGAGTTTCTGTTTCAGATTTATACTCAAGAAAAATTCCTGATCATCCTGGGACTTTCCCATTCACTGTGAGAACAAAACCATTTAAAATGAAAACCATTATTTATCTAATGTGTTGTAAGGAAAATATAACTGGTAAAACCAGAGACTCCTCTTATTAAAAAGAAGTAATGCATGATTAAAGCAGTGCTGAGTAAAAGAATTCCCATCTAGATTCACCAATCATGACATAGGTGTTCCTCTGACATGTCCACACATGTGATGGGCATACCTTACACGTGTATGTCATTCATGCTCACTCCACCCATCCCAGGAGCCTGTAGAGTCAAGATCTTTTTCAGATACTATTAAGACTTGGATTACGCTTGGATGAGGGGTGAGGAGGGAGAGGGCATATACGAAACTGCAAATGCCAAGCCATACTATCTAATTTGTCAACTCTTTCATTTTTAAGAGTCACCATTTATAACATGAGCAATCAATGCTTATATTGAAAAGAAAAGAACCTGAAACGTTGATTGGTCTATTCTCTTGCTTCAGGGACAGATCTGTACCTGATTTAACTATGCAGTTAATCCTCAGGCAATAACATTCCAGGTACCTTCCGTAACTCACTGCATTGAAGCCCATCCCTAGGACTCAACCCAGAACTTGGTTGGGCTGGGAACAAAATGAGGCATAAATGAATGGGACTATTCATGAGTGATAGAGAGAAATAGACCAAGAAAATCACAAAAAAATTTTTGGAATGAAAACAGGATTCTTTAAAAAGTTATGTGATTGGATTTTCAGGTAAACATGATGGATGAACCACATCTTTTTCTCTGCTCCATCCAGAAACCACACCAAAATGACAAGAGTCCAACTTTTTTATTGCACCACTTGAAAAAAAGTGAAGTATAGTTAATGTACAGTGTTGTCTTATTTTCAAGTGTACAGCAAAGTGACTCAGTTGTATGTGTGTATATGTGTGTGTATATGTGTGTATGCGTGTATATATTTCCATAAGGGCTTATAAAACCCATAGGAGCTTTTTGGCCAACCTAAAATATATATATCAGTTCAGTTCAGTTCAGTCACTCAGTCGTGTCTGACACTTTGCGACCCCATGGACTGCAGCATGCCAGACCTCCCTGTCCATCACCAACTTGCGGAGTTTACTCAAACTCATGTCCATTGAGT
>SJYX01021796.1:82027-131723 GCA_006410675.1 Oreotragus oreotragus | reverse complement strand
GCATATCTGAGGTTATTGATATTTCTCCCGGCAATCTTGATTCCAGCTTGTGTTTCTTCCAGTCCAGCGTTTCTCATGATGTACTCTGCATAGAAGTTAAATAAGCAGGCTGACAATATACAGCCTTGACGTACTCCTTTTCCTATTTGGAATCAGTCTGTTGTTCCATGTCCAGTTCTAACTGTTGCTTCCTGACCTGGATACAGATTTCTCAAGAGGCAGGTTAGGTAGTCTGGTATTCCCATCTCTTTCAGAATTTTCCACAGTTTATTGTGATCCACACAGTCAAAGGCTTTGGCATAGTCAATAAAGCAGAAATAGATGTTTTTCTGGAACTCTCTTGCTTTTTCCATGATCCAGCGGATGTTGGCAATTTGATCTCTGGTTCCTCTGCCTTTTCTAAAACCAGCTTGAACATCAGGGAGTTGGTCATAACTTTCCTTCCAAGGAGCAAGCGTCTTTTATTTTCGTGGCTGCAGTCACCATCTGCAGTGATTTTGGAGCCCCAAAAGATCAAGTCTGTCACTGTTTCCCCATCCTTTTGCCATGAAGTGATGGGACAGGATGCCATGAACTTAGTTTTCTAAATGTTGAGTTTTAAGCCAACTTTTTCACTCTCCTCTTTCACTTTCATCAGGAGGCTCTTTAGTTCTTCTTTGCTTTCTGCCATAAGGGTGGTATGTATTCTTTCTTCACATCCTTTTCCATTACAGGCTGAGGCTGACACTGAGTATCGCTCCTTGTGCTGTACAGTATGTCTTTGTTATTTAACTATGTTATGCACAGCAGCTTGTGTCTGCTAATCCCAACTCCTAGTTTATCCCCCCCTCACCACCTTTTCCTCTTTGGTAGCCGTTAAGTTTGTTTTCTATGTCTTTGGGTCTCTTTCTGTTTTGTAAATAAGTTCATGTATATCATTGTTTCTATTCCACATGTAATCTGACATTTGTCTTTCTCCGAGTTGAATTTTTATCAGCTTTATTGAGGTACAGTTGACATGCAGTTAACTACAGTTGACCCTCTGTATCCACAAGCTCTGTATTCATGGGTTCCACATCCACAGAGTCAACTAATATGAACGTATTCAGAAACAATTTTCTTCTCCAGAAAGTTCCAAGAGCAAAACTTACCTTATTGCACTGGCTAGCATCTCCAGTGATATGCTGAGTAAAAGGGACAGTAAACACACTTGTTTTGTTCCTGATCTTAGGGGAGAAAGCATTCGATAATTTTGTCATTAAACATTATATATAATTAAATATTTTATTAGCTGTAGGTTTTATCAAGTTGAACAAGTTTTCTTTTCTTTCTACTTAACTCACAACTAGATCCTCTAAAAAGTTATGTGGTTGGATTTCTAGCTGACCATCTTTGATTGAGTAAATACATTCATCTACTCCTTCCCCAATCCTCACCCAAATTATCATATACGATTTTTTTTAAAAAGATACAGACTCAAAGAATAAAAAACCAAAGCCAAAATACTGACAACCAAAACAACCAGACTTAACAGCACTGCAAAAGCTGAAAGCCTATTTACTTTTCAGTGGTGGGGGAAGCAATTCAGAACAAACTTAATTGAAGGGCAAAACCCTCCGGAAAGACTTGAACTCAGAAAGTACTGGGACTTCCCTGGTGGTCGAGTGGTTAAGACTTCACCTCCCAATGCAGGGGAGGCAATTCACTCCTCGGTTGGGGAGCTCAGGTCCCACATACCTCACAACCAAAAAACCTAAACAGAAAACAGAAACAGTAAGGTAACAAATTCAATAAAGACTTTAAGAATGGTCCACTTAAAAAAAAATCTTTCAAAAAATAAATAAAAAGAAAACTTTAAAAAAAAAGAACCAAGGGTTTCCCTAGTGGCTCCGTGGTAAACAATCTGCCTTCGAAGGCAGGAGACACGGGTTCAACCCCTGATCTGGGAAGATCCCATAGGCCATGGAGTAACAGAGCCCTGGCAGCACAATTACTGTGCCTGTCTCTAGAGCCCGTGAGCCACAACTACTGAGCCTAGAGCTCCTGGACTGCAACAGGAGAAACCACCATAATGAGAAGCCCACGCACCACAGCTGGAGAACAGCCCCCGATCATCACTGCATCTAGGGAAAGGCTCACGCAGCAACAAAGACTCAGCACAGCCAAAAACAAATTAATGAATATATATATATATGTGTGTGTGTGTGTGTGTGTGTGTATATGAAGGACCAAGCACTTCCAAAGGTAGGATGAGAGTGTGGGAGGACTAGCTGATTATATGAATAAGAAGCAGTTAAAACAACAGTTGAGAAACAGAAAGTCACTTTCCCCACCTGGTGCCACCAGAAGGCTACCCTTCCTCCACAGTAGGATAATACTGGAGGCTCAGATACTGACAAAACTGAACCAAAGAGGATATGAGGCAAAGCCGAGGGCAGGGGTAAAGTGCCACATTGAGAAGAGGGGAATTAATTATAGTCTACATACTGAATGGAATCAGCAGCATCCTTTCCCTGCTATTTCGTGAAAGCCAGGCTTATGCATCTATATTAATTCCTCGGGCTACTGTAGCAAAGCACCGCAAATTAGCCGGTTTAAAACAACATCTCTGGTGGCTCCGACGGTAAAGAATCTGCCTGCAATGTAGGAGACTTGGGTTTGACCCCTGGGTCGGGAAGATCCCCTGGAGAAGGGACTGGCTACCACTCCAGTATTCTTGTCTGGGAAACCCCATAGATAGAGAAGCCTGGTGAGCTATAGTCCAAGGGGTCTCAAAGAGACGGACACGACTGAGTGACTAACACTCTCACTTTATTGTCTAAGAGTTAAGGAACTAGAAGTTGGAAATCAAGGTGTAGGCAGTGTCATGCTCTCTTTAAAGCTCCCAGGATTCTTCCTTGTCTCTTCAAGTTTCTGATAACCCGAGGTAGTCCTTGGTACCTTCGATTCCCACACGGTGGTTCTTTCCCTGTGTGTGTGTGTCTCTATCTCTTCTTATAAGGACACATCATACTGGATTAAGGGCTCACCCTACAGCAGTATGACCTCATCTTAATGAATTACAGCCCTTTTTCCAAATGAGGTCACATTCTGAGGTACTGGAGGTGAGGACTGCAACATATCTTTCTGGGGAACACAATTCAACCCATAACTGCATTCTAGGCAGGAGGTTGAAGGATTACTCTCTGAGAAAACTGACCTAGTCAAGAGGAACAAACCTGAAGATCCTGACATTTGGTGAAGTACAAATCAAACATCCTTGTTCTTGCCTGACCACCCCCTACTGCTCTGATCCATACATACAAAGCTTCCAGTATATTTTTGTTATCCTCCTACTAAATAAACATTTAAGGACACATTCTATCCTGAAAGACAGAGACGAAGAAAAGGAAGTTCAGGTAAATAGAATATGCAGGAAGCAGGAAAAAATCTGTAAGAACCTTTAGAGAAATAATAGAAATTACATCTATGACGCAAGAACAGATTTCTTAAAAGTATAGTAAGAGATTTAGAAAAAGTTCTTGGAAATAAAAATATAACAATCAGTATTTTAAAATTCAGTAGATAGTTTGGAAAATAAAATAGAGGAATTGTCCTAGAAAGTAGAATCAAAATAAAAGATATTTGAAATAAAAGGAAAAAAGGATATGAAAATCAGTGAGTAGAACTAATCCAGAGAGTCTAATGTCTAACAAATAGTTCCAGAAAGAAAGAACAGAGCAATAGAGGTGAGAAATTTTTCAAAGAAATAAGTTACCTTTTATCTTTGATGCTCTCTGCTATGTTGTTCCATATCCCCAAGTCATTACATCAGTCACTGAGAGATGGTTACATCTCTCAATGGAAGCTTACAATTTTAGTAATGAAAATAAAACAGAGGCAATATTATAACAAATTCAATAAAGACTTTAAAATTGGTAACCTAAATACAACCACTAAGAATAACTTAGCTGTTCTAGGCACTTACCAACATCACTTGTCTGACCTAGGCATAAATTTAATCTTTTAAAAATGAGCAGTAACTGGAAATTTCAGAGCACCAGGGACTAATAAACTAGTTAGATATTCTGCTACTCCTTTTTCTCCATGGCAGTGTATCTCAACCTTGTCTACACATTAGACTCACTAGCAAAGCTTTTAAAGTTCCAAACCCCAGCCACACCTCAGACCACATAAATCAGAGTCTCTTCAAGTGTGACCCAGTCATCGTATTGTTAAAACTTCTTGGGTGATTTCAATGTACTGCCAATGGGAACAATTGCTCTTTAATAATCGTAATGTCCAACACTCAGAAAATACCACATTGGTCTCAGTCTTTTAAAAATAATCTCAGCTTTCTACTTGTAAGATGTGCAAGCAAAATTTGATCCTCTACCTTTTTTTAGAGATGGTGTTAGGGAAAGGGAGATTTTCCCTCTCAGCAAGTCACCTGCTTCAAAGAAATGGCTGCTCCAACCCCATATAAAACCTCTCTTTAAGACAATAAAGATGAGCAGGGATAATATCTAATCATAATTTTTTTACCCATGTGAGCTATGTTCTATAAACAAGTCTCTTTCTGTTCTTTAACTGCAATATTAAACAAAAAGTTAGTTTCATGTGCACAGCAAAGTAATTCAGTTATACATGTATCTATACTTTTTTCAAATTCTTTTCCCATTTAGATTGTTATATAATATTGAGCAGAGTTCCCTGTGCTATACAGTAGCTCCTTGTTTGTCCATTTTGTTTTATTTCTTTTTAAGATTTTTTGATGTGGACCATTCTTTAAGTCATTATTGGATTTGTTACAGTATTGCCTCTGTTTTGTGTTTTGGTTTTGGGCTTTGAGGCATGTGAGATCTTAGCTCCTTGACCAGACCAGGAATTAAACCTGCACCCCCTGCATTGACACTGTAAAGTCTTAACCACTGGATTACCAGGGAAGTCCTTGTTATTTATTTTAAATATAACAGTGTGTACATGTCAATCCCAAACTCCCTAACTGCCCCTCCCCCACCCCTGCCCTGGTAGCCATAAATTCATTCCTCTCAGTCTGTGAGTTTAATTGGTAAATAAGTTCTTTTGCATCTTTTTTTTTTTTAGATTCCCCGTATAAGTGATGTTATCTGATATTTGTCTTTATCTGACTTACTTCACTCAGTAATGATAATCTCTAGGTCCATCCACGTTGCTGTAATGGCATTATTTTATCTTTTTTAATGGCTGAGTAATATTCCATTGTGTATATGTACTATATCTTCTTTATCCATTTCTGTCAATAGAAATTTAGGTTGCTTCCATATCTTGGCTATTGTAAACAGTGTTGCAATGAACAATGGGAGTTAGCACTTAAAAAAGAACAGTTTTAATAAGATATAATTTACATACTCTGAAAGTCACCCATTTAATGTGTACAGTTCGGTGGTTTGGGGTATATTTGCAGAGTTGTCATCACTACTAATTTCAGAGCTATGTAGCTAATGGGTCTTGTTACAAACATAGGGGAAGAGACCAATACTAGAAAAACATCATTCAAAGTTGCAGTTTGAGTAACAAATCAAGTTATCATCATAAAGCAAGCATGTCTTCGCAACAAAGTTCATGTCAAACATTAGACTTGGAGAGCTAGCAGAATAAATGTTGGCAACATTTATTTTGTTAAACGATACTGTCGGACATAGAAAATAAATTGCCATCATGTATGCATTCTCAGAGATATTTAGCTCTTGAATTGGTCAAAACTATGTAAGAGCAGGAGGGAAAAGTGCTCTTGGCATATATGAGGGAGAAGTGCTCAAAGACGTCTTGTTTTGTTTATTATTGCAAACCCATGTTCCAAGAGAACATGTTGTGTTTTAAGTTTGAGGCACCTCACCTTCATCTCTGACCTCCTCTGGGGCAGAGAGGAGTGACTGGCTCCTCTCACGTGCATATCAAAACCAGTCCTCTGCTATACAGTAGGTCCTTGTTGGTTTTCCATTTTAGATATAGCAGTGTGTACCTGTCCATCTCAAACTCCTTAATTATCCCTTCCCCCAGGGAACTCTGCTCAATGTTGTGTGGCAGCCTGGATGGGAGGGGAATTTGTGGGAGAATGGATACACGTATATGTATAGCTGAGTCTCTTTGCTATCCCTCTGAAACTATCACAGCATTGTTAATCAGCTATAATCCTGTACAAAATTAAAAGTTTAATTAAAAAAAAACAATCCTGAAAAAATGTGAGAAGAGAGGGACTTCCCTGGTGGTCCAGTGGTTAAGACTCTCTGCTTCCAATGCAAGGGGCGTGGGTTTGATCCTTGGTCAAGGAAATAAGATCCCACATGCCACATGGCATGGCCAAGGGAAAAAAATTTTTTTTAATCTATGAGAAGAGAGAGTTTGGTGTCTCCATTTCCAAGTGTTCTCCACGCAGTAGCCCTGGGAAACAAGATAGGCAGGACTGTGTGGACTCATAGATCCTTGGTCCTTGGTTGATTTTCACAAGTTGTTGCTGTACCAGTGGGAGAAATTATAGATGTGTGCGGTGTCCATGATGCCTCAGAACTCACAGGTACAGTGTATTCCTTTTAGTTAACATCTGTGCTCACCAAGGAACCTTCTTTCTCCTTGTATACGAGGGCTTTCTGATTCTCCAGGAAGTCAAGTGTCTCTAAAAGTTTCCGCAGTCTGTTGTTCAGTCGCTAGGCTGTGTCCTATTCTTTGCAGCCCCACGGACTGCAGCACGTCAGGCTTTCCTGGAGGCTTCACCATCTCCTGGAGTTTGTTCAAACCCATGTCCATTGAGTCCGTGATGCCATCCAACCATCTCATCCTCTGTCATCCCTTTCTCCTCCTGCCTTCAATCTTTCCCAGCATCGGGGTCTTTTTCATTGAGTCAGCTCTTCACATCCGGTGGCCAAAGGATTAGAGCTTCATCTTCAGCATCAGTCTGTCCAATGAATATTCAAGGTTGATTTCGTTTGGTATTGACTGGTTTGATCTGCTGGCAGTCCAAGAGTCAACCACACCTGTACCTTTTCCAAGATTCTCAAGAGTCTTTGTCAGCACCACAGTTCAAAAACATCAATTCTTCCATACTCAGCTTTCTTTATGGTCCAACTCTCACATCCATACATGACTACTGGAAAAACCATAGCTTTGACTATATGGGCCTTTATTGGCAAAGTGATGTCTCTGCTTTTCAATATGCTGTCTAGGTTTGTCATAGCTTTCCTTCCAAGGAGCAAGGGTTTTTTAATTTCACGGTTGCAGTCACCATCTGCAGTGATTTTGGAGCACCCCCCACCCCCGCAAAAAAAAATCTGTCACTGTTTCCACTTTTTTCCTCTATTTGCCATGAAATGATGGGACTGGATGTCATTATCTTTTTTTTTTTAATATTGAGTTTCAAACCAGCTTTTTCACTCTCCTCTTCCACCCTCATCAAGAGGTTCCTCAGTTCCTTTACACTTTCTGCCATTAGAGTGGTATCATCTGCATATCTGAGGTTGTTGACATTTCTCCCGGCACTCTTGATTCCTGCTTGTTATTCATTCAGCCTGGCATTTCTCATGATGTACTCTGCTTGTGAATTACATAAGCAGGATGACAATATTGTCACCCTGCAATCTATACTTGAGTGCTAAGGAATACTCAGGAGACATTAATGGTATGCTATTCCCTTCCCCTTTGTTGGTTTCCCTGCTTCTTGCCCCATTCTCCAGATTCCTATCTGATCCATGACCCAGAGCTTCGGAACCAGTTCTGAGCTTCTGAGTGTCCTAGAATAGGCTGCAATAAATTGGGGCATTAGAATTCCTCATCTAGGACTTCAGGGTATGCACAGTGGATAAGAATCCACCTGCCAATGCAGAAGACGTGGGTTTGATCCCTGGTCCAGGGAGATTACACATGCCACGGAGCAAGTAAGCCTGTGTGCCGCAACTACGGAGCCCGCGCCGCAACTACTGAAGCCCACTCGCTCTAGAGTCTTTGTTCATCAACAAGAGAAGCCACTGCAATAAGAAGCCCCCACAACACATCTAGAGAGTAGCCCCCACTTGCCACACCTAGAAAAAGCCGACTTGTAGCAACAAAGACCCAGCACAACCAAAAAAGAAAAAGAATTCCTCACCAAGAAGTCTCCATGTTCTCATTTGAGGATGAAGTGAAGGGGATGAAAGTGTTCCAAAGAGACTGCCGATTTTTAACTTGACCCGAGCTCCTGGACAACGGGGAGAATTGGGAAAGTCAACCACACCCGTACCTCCTCCTCACCTGCCCTTTTGCATTCTGGGAAACAGGCTCACTGGAAAGAACCTTTTTTCTCGATATGACTTAGAGAAGACTGATGACATACAGAAAGTAAATTAATTAATTAAATAAAATCTATGCCCTTCCCAGATGATATAATTTGTTATCTTTTCCTGAAGCTCCTTCTTAAATGTTATGCCCAGCAGCCCTTCCAAGTGTCCAACTGGCTCTTGACTACAACTTATGCTATTAATGCTTCCACATGGTTTTGCTCATTATAATGAAACTAGCGTAGAGGGCAGCCCTTAGCGTGCACTCATAAGGTTATGCAGTCTGCTCTCAGTCAAGCTCTCTGTTCCCCTTGGTACAACCTCAGCTCTCTCTCACTTTACTCTTTAACTAAAAAAGTGCAGAAACTGAACTACCTCATTATTAGTGCCTATGCCCTTGCTGATTAAAATGTGTTTATCTTATTCTACTGATTCAATGCACTCTTTTTTTCCCCCCACTAAGTTATTCACAAAAAAATTTTCACCAAGCATGCATCACCATATGAATATATGCCTTCCTTTCAAATCCTCTGTTAACTACAATTTACATCCTTCATAGCTATCCCATTTGTGATATACTAAATATCCTAACTCCAGTGCAGTAAATTTCCCTTTAATGAATGTTACCTAATATTTACAATAATATTGAGAGCCTGGAAAATGTACTTTCATAACCAGGAAAACGTGCTTTCCTATCAGCTGATGACACACCAGCTCTGTAGGAAGCAAGAAAGGATATGCAAATAAAAAGGTTAGACTGAATGTCACTCCACACGCTGCTTTAATCACTGTCTTTGTGGGGAAGAATAGGCTCCCTGACCGTGATTTTATACTGAAGGAAATCACAAAAATAAAAACTGTAATCACAGAGATCGGGGTCGGGGAGGAAGGGGACATAGAACCTCATGCCAGCCAAGCTGCAAACACCCGAGGCGAGGACCAGTGCTCCCAGTTGCTCAGGGTCTATCATCAAATGGAGAACCTCACACTGGTCTCCTGTTGCTGAAGCAAACTTGATTTTGTTTCATTTCTAGAGCTTCAGCTAAATAGTGTATATTTTGCAATGGGCCCATTGGGCTTCCCAGGTGGCTCAGTGGCAAAGAATCTGCCTGACAATGCAGGAGAAGTGGGTTCAATCCCTGGGTCAGGAAGATCTCCTGGAGAAGGAAATGGCAACCCATTCCAGGATTCTCACCAGGAGAATTCCGTGGACAGAGGAGCCTGGCGAGCTGCAAAGAGTCAGACATGACTTAATGACTGAGTATGTGATGTCGGTGTTACTTGCCTGCCTAACTATATACATGGTCAGAGGACCCGAACCAGTTGGACCAGTCTTGGCCGAGTTGCTCAGGGTAGTGATGTCCTAGCCTGAGTCAGGCTCACTGGCAAGTAGTCCCAGGGCTTGAGATGCAGGCAGCAGAAAGATAGAAGGCCAACTAGGGTGGGTCCAGACATGTGCCCGTGCTGACAGCTGCCTCAGAAAGCAGATCGTGCAATATGGAACAGACCAGAAGGACTATCTGATGACTCCTAATATATGTTTGGGGTTTTTTTTCCCTGTAATCTTTTATATCAAAGTAATTTCAAACTTACAGAAAAGTTTCAGTCAAAAGGAAAAAGAGAGGAAAAAAAGAGTACAAAAGCTTCCCATACACGCTTCATCTCAGTCCCATTTTTGTTAACCTTAAGCCGCTGTTACTTTTTTAGCTTCTCTTATCATTATTATTATTTATATTTTGGACATTTGGGATCTAGTTCCCTCATCAGGGGTTAAATCCGCACCCCCTGCTTTGAAAGTTCAGAGGCTTAAACACTGGCTCACCAGGGAAGTCCCATCTCATACTATTATTTTCCAAACCAAATGAGTAATTTGTTGACGTAATGCCCCTGTACCTCTAAACACTTCCTACTTCTCATGAAGGCAAAGAAGCATATCTTCTCTCAGGTCTCTTTCACTGAAGAAAAAAAAAATCTACTTAAACCCTTATCTCTTCATGAGCGTTAACTTCACAAATAGTGAAACAAAAGATTATAAGAATCTAAGATTAAGTGTTCTCTTCAATTTTATATTTTCTGTCTAGCGGTCATGTATTAATAGAACATTATGTAGTATTTTAAGCTGTTTTTCGCTTATGTTTAAATCTTTAGGCCAAATACTGCATTGAATTGGCTTTAAAAAAAAGTCTGAAATATTAGAGTGAAGTCAGGAAAATATGTCAAATACATGATTTTTTAGCTTTTTAGACAATTTTAGAGCATTTTTATTGGCTTGGTGACGTTTCATTTTGTTATGATTTCTAACTTACAGAGAAGTTTCAAGATGAGTATAAAGATTGTTTATGTACTCTTTACCCAGTTTGTTTGCATTTTCCTGCATGAGATTTCTCATTATCTCCCTCTGTATAAAAAAAAAATACACTTTGTCACGTATACATGTACAACATGCGCTATAGTTTAACAAAAAAGGAAAGAAACCTGAAAATATCAGGCCTTTCATTTCTAAATATTTCAGTGTGTATTTCCAAAGTACAAGGACATCTTAGTGAGCAAAATCAAGAAGTGAAACATTGATGCAATGCTATTAGCTAATCCATATTAAAATTCATGCATAGTCCCACTATCGACCTTTATAGCTGTTTTCCCCCTAGTCCAGGGTCCAATCCAGGATTACGCATTGCCTTTAACTGTCTCTTCAGTTTCCTTTAATTTGGAACAGATCAATGACCCTTTTTAAAAGGCTTTAAAAAACTATTTTATCTAATGTGCTAGCTTCATGAAAGAGATTCAAAATTGTGACCAGCTCTAAGTGTCAATGTGGGTATAATTTGTGCTGGTCATTGTGCTATATTCTTATTGGGGATGGAACTGTATCCAAAGAACTTTTTCTTCCATGTTGGTACTGATCAAAAGTTGTTATAATTTGTAGCTGTTTTTCTCCACTTAATTGATGTTGATTGGAAATGTTCTGAAACAAGCTTGGGTTTTTTATTTTTTGCCACATAATATAAAAACAATAATAAAAATAATGCAATAGTTGGAAGAAACTTAAATATGACAAAATTGCAAGGGGCAAAGTGGTTGTCTGTGGAGGCTTTACAAATAGCTGAGAAGAGACAAAGCAAAAGGCAAGGGAGAAAGGGAAAGATATACATAACCGAACGCAGAGTTCCAGAGAATAGCAAGGAGAGATAAGGCTTTCTTAATGAACAATGCAAAGAAATAGGGGGAAACAACAGAATGGGAAAGACTGGAGATTTCTTCAGAAAAACTGGAGAGATCAAGGGAACTTTTCATGCAAGTTCAGTTCAGTCGCTCAGTCATGTCCGACTCTTTGTGACCCCATGAATCACAGCACGCCATTCATGCAAAGATGGGCTCGATAAAGGACAGAAATGGTAAGAACCTAACAGAAGCAGAAGAGGTTAAAAAGTGATGGCAAGAATACACAGAACTCTCTCAAAAATGTCTTAATGGCCCAGATAATCACGATGGCATGGTCACTCACCTGGAGCCAGACATCCTGGAGTGTGAAGTCAAGTGGGCCTTAGGAAGCATTACTAAAAACAAAACTGGTGGAGATGGTGGAATTCCAGCTGAGCTATTTCAAATCCTAAAAGTTGATGCTGTTAAAGTGCAGCACTATATATGCCAGCAAATTTAGAAATCTCAGCAGTGTCCACAGGACTGGAAAAGGTCAGTTTTTGCTCCCAAAGAAGGGCAATGCCAAGGAATGAGAATGTTCAAACTACCACATGATTGTGCCTAATCCACATACTAACAAGGTAATGCTCAAAATCCTTCAAGCTAGGCTTCAGCAGAACATGAATGGAGAACTTCCAGATGTACAAGTTGGATTTAGAAAAGGTAGTGGAACCAGAGATCAAATTGCTAACATTCACTGGATCATGGAAAAAGCAAGGGAATTCCAGAAAAACATCTACTTCTGGTTCATTGACTGTGATAAAACCTTTGACTATTTGGATCACAACAAACTGGAAAATTCTTAAAGAAATGGGAATACCAGACCACCTTTCCTGTCTCCTGAGAAATGCGTATGTAGGTCAAGAAACAACAGATAGAACTGGACATGAAACAACTCACTGGCTCAAAATTGAGAAAGGAGTACATCCAGGCTATATATAGTCACCCTGCTTGTTTAACTTCTATGCAGAGTACATCATGCGAAATGCCTGGCTGGATGAATCACAAGCTGGGATCAAGACTGACAGAAGAAATATCAATAACCTCAGATATGCAGATAGTACGACTCTAATGGCAGAAACTGAAGAGGAACTAAAGAACCTCTTGATGAGGGTTAAAGAGAAGAGCGAAAAAACCGGTTCAAAATTCAACATTCAAAAAACCAAGATCATGGCATCTGGTCCCCTCACTTCATGGCAAATAGAAGAAGGGGAAAAGGACAGATTTTATTTTCCTGGGCTCTAAAATTTCCTGCAGACAGTGACTGCCCTCATGAAATTACAAAACCCTGGCTCCTTGGAAGGAAAGTTATGACAAACCTAGACAGCATATCGAAAAGCAGAGACATTTTACTTTGTCGACAAAGGTCCATTTAGTCAAAGCTATGGTTTTTCCAGTAGTCATGTACAAATGTGAGAGTTGGACCATAAGAAGGCTGAGTGCCAAAGAATCGATGATTTTGAATTGTNAAAAAAGTCTGAAATATTAGAGTGAAGTCAGGAAAATATGTCAAATACATGATTTTTTAGCTTTTTAGACAATTTTAGAGCATTTTTATTGGCTTGGTGACGTTTCATTTTGTTATGATTTCTAACTTACAGAGAAGTTTCAAGATGAGTATAAAGATTGTTTATGTACTCTTTACCCAGTTTGTTTGCATTTTCCTGCATGAGATTTCTCATTATCTCCCTCTGTATAAAAAAAAAATACACTTTGTCACGTATACATGTACAACATGTGCTATAGTTTAACAAAAAAGGAAAGAAACCTGAAAATATCAGGCCTTTCATTTCTAAATATTTCAGTGTGTATTTCCAAAGTACAAGGACATCTTAGTGAGCAAAATCAAGAAGTGAAACATTGATGCAATGCTATTAGCTAATCCATATTAAAATTCATGCATAGTCCCACTATCGACCTTTATAGCTGTTTTCCCCCTAGTCCAGGGTCCAATCCAGGATTACGCATTGCCTTTAACTGTCTCTTCAGTTTCCTTTAATTTGGAACAGATCAATGACCCTTTTTAAAAGGCTTTAAAAAACTATTTTATCTAATGTGCTAGCTTCATGAAAGAGATTCAAAATTGTGACCAGCTCTAAGTGTCAATGTGGGTATAATTTGTGCTGGTCATTGTGCTATATTCTTATTGGGGATGGAACTGTATCCAAAGAACTTTTTCTTCCATGTTGGTACTGATCAAAAGTTGTTATAATTTGTAGCTGTTTTTCTCCACTTAATTGATGTTGATTGGAAATGTTCTGAAACAAGCTTGGGTTTTTTATTTTTTGCCACATAATATAAAAACAATAATAAAAATAATGCAATAGTTGGAAGAAACTTAAATATGACAAAATTGCAAGGGGCAAAGTGGTTGTCTGTGGAGGCTTTACAAATAGCTGAGAAGAGACAAAGCAAAAGGCAAGGGAGAAAGGGAAAGATATACATAACCGAACGCAGAGTTCCAGAGAATAGCAAGGAGAGATAAGGCTTTCTTAATGAACAATGCAAAGAAATAGGGGGAAACAACAGAATGGGAAAGACTGGAGATTTCTTCAGAAAAACTGGAGAGATCAAGGGAACTTTTCATGCAAGTTCAGTTCAGTCGCTCAGTCATGTCCGACTCTTTGTGACCCCATGAATCACAGCACGCCATTCATGCAAAGATGGGCTCGATAAAGGACAGAAATGGTAAGAACCTAACAGAAGCAGAAGAGGTTAAGAAGTGATGGCAAGAATACACAGAACTCTCTCAAAAATGTCTTAATGGCCCAGATAATCATGATGGCATGGTCACTCACCTGGAGCCAGACATCCTGGAGTGTGAAGTCAAGTGGGCCTTAGGAAGCATTACTAAAAACAAAACTGGTGGAGATGGTGGAATTCCAGCTGAGCTATTTCAAATCCTAAAAGTTGATGCTGTTAAAGTGCAGCACTATATATGCCAGCAAATTTAGAAATCTCAGCAGTGTCCACAGGACTGGAAAAGGTCAGTTTTTGCTCCCAAAGAAGGGCAATGCCAAGGAATGAGAATGTTCAAACTACCACATGATTGTGCCTAATCCACATACTAACAAGGTAATGCTCAAAATCCTTCAAGCTAGGCTTCAGCAGAACATGAATGGAGAACTTCCAGATGTACAAGTTGGATTTAGAAAAGGTAGTGGAACCAGAGATCAAATTGCTAACATTCACTGGATCATGGAAAAAGCAAGGGAATTCCAGAAAAACATCTACTTCTGGTTCATTGACTGTGATAAAACCTTTGACTCTTTGGATCACAACAAACTGGAAAATTCTTAAAGAAATGGGAATACCAGACCACCTTTCCTGTCTCCTGAGAAATCCGTATGTAGGTCAAGAAACAACAGATAGAACTGGACATGAAACAACTCACTGGCTCAAAATTGAGAAAGGAGTACATCCAGGCTATATATCGTCACCCTGCTTGTTTAACTTCTATGCAGAGTACATCATGCGAAATGCCTGGCTGGATGAATCACAAGCTGGGATCAAGACTGACAGAAGAAATATCAATAACCTCAGATATGCAGATAGTACGACTCTAATGGCAGAAACTGAAGAGGAACTAAAGAACCTCTTGATGAGGGTTAAAGAGAAGAGCGAAAAAACCGGTTCAAAATTCAACATTCAAAAAACCAAGATCATGGCATCTGGTCCCCTCACTTCATGGCAAATAGAAGAAGGGGAAAAGGACAGATTTTATTTTCCTGGGCTCTAAAATTTCCTGCAGACAGTGACTGCCCTCATGAAATTACAAAACCCTGGCTCCTTGGAAGGAAAGTTATGACAAACCTAGACAGCATATCGAAAAGCAGAGACATTTTACTTTGTCGACAAAGGTCCATTTAGTCAAAGCTATGGTTTTTCCAGTAGTCATGTACAAATGTGAGAGTTGGACCATAAGAAGGCTGAGTGCCAAAGAATCGATGATTTTGAA
This sequence comes from Oreotragus oreotragus, assembly GCA_006410675.1. Taxonomy (NCBI): domain Eukaryota; kingdom Metazoa; phylum Chordata; class Mammalia; order Artiodactyla; family Bovidae; genus Oreotragus; species Oreotragus oreotragus. Next base: position 116,318 of record SJYX01021796.1, on the reverse strand, counting down.
TTGCGCTGGAGAAGACTCTTGAGAGTCCCTTGGACTACAAGATCAAACAAGTCAATCCTGAAATTAGTTCTGAATATTCATTGGAAGGACTGATGCTGAAACTGAAACTCTAGTACTTTGGCCACCTGATGCGAAGAACTGACTTATTGGAAAAGACCATGATGCTGGGAAAGATTGAAGGCAGGAGGAGAAGGGGACAACAGAAGATGAGATGGTTGGATACCATCACTGACTCAGTGGACATGAATTTGAGCAAACTCCAGGAGATGCCCTGGTGGCTCAGAGGTTAAAGCGTCTGCCTGCAATGCGGGAGACCTGGGTTCGATCCCTGGGTTGGGAAGATCCCCTGGAGAAGGCAATGGCAACCCACTCCAGTATTCTTGCCTGGAGAATCCCATGGACAGAGAAGCCTGGTAGGCTACAGTCCACAGGGTCGCAAAGAGTCGGACACAACTGAGCGACTTCACTTTCACTTTCACTTTCTTTCCAGGAGATAGTGGAGGACAGGGAAGCCTGGCATACTGCAGTCCATGGGATCACAAAGAGTCAGATATAACTTAGTGACTGAAGAATAACAACAAACGTACAACTAGTATGTATGTCTTCAAATACATACTGTAAAAAGATCAGCAACAAGATGCACATGAGAAAAATTATAAATCTCTGATAAATCAAAAAAGAAGTCAATAAATGTAGAGATATTTCTTGTTCATCAATAGGAAGGTTCAAATTCTCAAGATGTTTATTTTTGTTCAGTCACTTAGTTGTGTCCAACTCTTTGTGACCCTATCGACTGCAGCATGCCAGATGTTATATAAGTCCAATTTGATCTGTGGGTTCAACACAGTCTCAATCAAAATCTCAGCAAATTATTTCCTGGATATCAACAAAGTGGTTCTAAAGTTTATGTAAAGAAGCAAAATGACCAACACAATATTAAAGGAAAAGCACAAAGTCAGAGGACTGCATTGTGAAAGAATAGATGAACAGATCAATGGAATAGAATTGAGAGTCCAAAAATAGATCCATATAAATAGAGTCAGCTAATTTTTGACAAAAGAACAGACAATACAATGAAGAAAAGATTATCTTTTTCAACAAACGGTGCCAAGCAGCAAGGATTCCATATGCAAAAAGAAAAAAAAGATTTCCAGACACAGAACTTAGAACTGTGACAAAAATAATAAATCGAAATGGATCATAGAACTAAATGTCAAATGCAAAACTACTGGTGTAAAACTCCTAGAAGGTAACATAGGAGCAAATCTGGGTGACCTCAAGCATGGTGATGACTTTTTTAGAAGCAATACCAAAGACACAATCCATGAAAGAAATAATTGATAAATTGGACCTCATTAAAATTAAAAACTCTGCTCTGCTCTGTGGAAGAAACTGCCAAGAGAATGAGAAGACATGCCACAGACTGGGAGAAAATACTTGGAAAAGACATGTCTGATAGAGGACTGTTATGCAAAATACACAAAGATTTCTTAAAACGCAATTATAAGGAAACAACCTGATTTTAAAATAAGCCAAAGATTGGAATAGAAAGCTCACCAGATACCTCACAGATGGCAAATGAACATACAAAAAAGATGTTCCACGTTGTATGTCATTAAGGACATGCNCAGCTGACATATTATAATCTTTAATATTGAGGATGCAGTTTCTCAAGATGATCAAACTGAGATCAATCCCTGAGCATTTCAGCCTTTCTCAGCAATGGATGACTTTCCGTGCACATCATGGACATAACCAGATGGCATAGTGTGGTTATAAACAACATCTAAACATTGAACCTGAACATGAAGAAATCCAAGACAAGAACCAAGAAGTAGATTAGGAATCCTTTCTTTCTTTTCTTTTTTTTTTTGGCCACACTGTGTGGTTTGGCTTGTGGGATCTTAGTTCCCCACAGCGTTCGCTGCTCAGTTGTGTCTGACTCTTTGCGACCCCATGGACTGTAGCTCACCAAGCTCCTCGGTCCATGAAGTTCTCCACGCAAGAATACTGGAGTGGGTTTCTACCACTCCATGCCCTTCTCAAGGGGATCTTCCCAACTCAGGGATCAAACTCGGGTCTCCCAGGGATTGAACCCAGGTCCCTTGCATTGCAAGTGGATTCTTTACCATCTGAGCCACCAGGGAGGGATCAAACCCAGGCCCCAGCAGTGAAAGCACTAGTCTTAACCACTAGATTGCCAGGAAATTCCCAGGAATCCATTTTTTTCTGTCTCTCAAGTTGAAATATTTTCCTTTCTAGTTTTGGGTATATGTTCACTGACTTTGCATAATGCTGGGAATGGTATCAGTTTAAAAAAAACTGCTCTAATTTCAAGATTCACTTTCAATCATAATGTTTAGCAGCAGCTGACAGTGATACCCAACACACAGTGCCAGTCCCAGGGACCTGGAGCAAAGCTTAGGTCATTTCCTTTAGCAGAGATAACATTAGAAAATAAACCGAAACACAAAAGAAAAACCTAACTGTACATAAAACTTGATCTGCAGCTCAAGCTGTATAGAAATTACTTTATCTGTCATCTGCTTCATGGATACCCACCTTTATAATTATTCATTATGAACATTAAAAAATTCACAATTATAAGCACGAATGAAGTTGAAAATCTGTTAAGGAAAAAAACATTAGATTGCTTAGAAAAAAAGGCAACTAATGCAAATAAGTTATTACCTTTCCAAAGAGTAAAAGAGAATAGCTATCATTCACTTAACAACTTAGTTTAATGGATGTGGTAGATTTAAGATGGTAATCGTATTATTAATTCGGCTCCTGAGAATTTTCTAAGCATTTTACATATGTATCTTTTGTCGTTTAAGTCTTATGAAAACCCTGTAAGTTTTGTTTATTATCAACGTGCTTCTGTAGCTGCGGAAGTTGAAGCACAGAGAAGAAAAGTCACATAACTAATAGACCAGGGAAAGGACATTCAAAACTCTCACTGTCCTACCCACAGACAACTGAAGTCACACGTTTCTCTCCCAGACCGTTTCCCTGGCAATGAGGGAATGCTGGGGAATTAAGACCCTAAGGGGGGGTCTTCTCTGGTGGTCCAGTGGCTAAGAGGCCATACTCCTAACGCATGGGGTTGGGTTCGATCTCTGGTTAGCGAACCAGATTCCACATGCTACAACTAAAGGTCCCGCATGCTGCAACGAAGATCAAAGATCCTGCATTCCCCAACCAAGATCTGGTGCAGCCAAATTAAGAAAAACAAACAAACAAATAAACAACCCAAAGCAACCCTTCAACCAAAAAGGGTCAGGAATTGGTCAATAAATATCCCATCTTTCTTGCCTCTCTCTGAGACGATTCTAAGTATTCTGCACAAGGACAGAGCCCTGATTACCCACTGTAGTCACTCACTCACTAACGTCTCCTTTCCTGGCTCTCTCTCCTTCCCAGTCTCACTTTTCAACTCTCCCATCATCCTTTCAGGGATCACTTCCTGAATCAACCACCTCCCTCCCACATTGGTCCCAATCTCTGCATATCTATGCACTCTTAAGAGCTGGTTGTCACCATAGCCCCCCATTGGGAGGGTACACATTCATTTTACCGATTTGGCCAAAACTTGAAATCTGTCATGGTGACCATATATTTATCTTATTCCCCAAGTCTGCAACTTTTCAGGCAATTAAGACACAGCGGGGATTTAAATGAACCCATTTTTGAGATTCCCTGTTTCACTGTGAAGCTTTTCAGAGAAGCACCAGATGCAGTTGGCAGCTTTGGCCCTGTCATTGCAAGCTGCTGCTGGGGAACAAAAATGTGTAACAGAAGCCTGGACTGGGAACTTCTCGGGTTCTGATTCTGGCATATTCTGTATTTTCACACAATTTACGTAACTTCTCCCATATTATGATTGGATATTAGTTTATAAAAGCACTTTGTAAAGATACTTTGAAGGGCTGTTAGCTTCCTTGGTGCAGTTCAGTTATCAGAAGGATCTAGACAAGATTGGCTTGGTCATATTCCATGCCTCCAGGAAAAGGAAATCCAGTACCTCGGTCAAGACCGCTGCAGTTCCCTGTGGAGCTCTGGTCTCTTGGCCTGGCTAGTGTGAGCTGCCGACACTGAACCCTTGTTCTCCATTGTGCAGTTCCAGGTTGTTCTTTCATCTCTCCTCTTCGATCCATGTCTTAGTGTAGCCACACAGCATCTTAAACATCAGGCACTCCGGTTCCCAGCAGTCCTTTGGCTACATCCGTTGTTTCTGCCTTACTCCTCTCTCCTCTGTGCTTGCCCTCCCTGAAGAAAAGAAAAAAACCATAAAAAACAAATTCTTTCCATTTCCTCTGTAGAGTAATTCGACCTTCTCAAGTCCCTACTTCCCATCCAAAGTGGCTGGGAGCCTTCCTCCAGGACTTTTATGGTTTCCTTTTTTAGATATAAATCTTTGGACTATCTGGTATTTGCTTGTGTTTAAGAATAGTTAAAATTCTTTTTATCGTTTTATAGAAACAAATACAAGGAGGTACGATATAGATTAGCAAACAGACCAGGAAAAAAAAAATCAATGAACCAGAAAAAACCCAAGGATGAATAGGAACATAATGTTTAAAATGAATCAAAGATGCCCTCTATGATCTGTTTGTTCCCAGGTGCAATGAACACAGAGATACACTGCTCAGAACCCTTCAGACACTCCTCGGGTTATACCAGCAACCTTCTTCAAAGAATTGCCCCTGGGCTATTGGAGCCACCTCCAATAGCCAAGGTTTGAGATGCCTGAGAGTGCCCATTCCCCAAGGTGGCTGGTAGGCAGCCCCTGACTAGTGAGGGTGGACGAAGCCCAGCTCCATAACCTCAAGACTGCAGGAACTCAAGGTGCAATTTATGCTCTAGAGCTCCCTACATGCTCAGACCATGTCCAGGAATTCATCAAAAATTGTACCCTTTTCTTGTCTGCCTCCCCTTCTCTGTCTTGCTTCCATTACTCCCTTATTAACCTGTGCCAGGAGAACTTCAACTTGAATCTGTGGTTCAATTGGCTTCTGGAAGAACCCAATCTAAGACGCTAGGTATTCTATTTTGTTGCACAGACACCCTGGGAATTCATTCTTTCATATATATACAGTGAATATCTTTTATATATTTGATGCTGTTATGAAAAAAATGCTGAAAGTGAGATGTCAGACAGAGAAAGACAAATACTGTGTGATATCACTTACATCTTAAATCTAAAAAAATACTACAAACTGGTAAATATGGCAAAAAAGCAGACTCATAGAGAACAAGCTAGGAATGGGGAGAGGTGGGTATATAGGGGTGAACGATTAAGAGGTACAAACTATTACATATAAAGTAAGATACAAGGATATATTGTACAACACAGGGAATATAGCCAATATTTTACAATTACTGTAAATGGAGTATAACCTTTACAATTATGAATCACTATATACCTGTATACCTGTAACATATAATATTGTACATCAACTATACTTCAATAAAAGAATAAATAAAGAGAATTTTTTTTAAAAAGAAACAATTATGATATTATGATGATGTATATAATACAGTCCAGACCCTCACCAAAAGTAAAAACTAGTTAGTGAGGTGAGACATGGAGAAACAGAAATATAAGATGAGGTCAAGTGCTTTTTTACTTATGCAGAAAATATAGAACATCCTCCATATATGGGCTTCCCAGGTGACGCAAATGGTAAAGAACGTATCTGCCAATGCAGGAGATACAAGAGACATGAATTCAATCCCTGGGTTGGGAAGATCCCCTAGAGGAGGGCATGGCAACCTACTCCAGTATTCTTGCCTGGAGAATCCCATGGACAAAGGAGCCTGGTGGGCTGCAGTCCAAGGGGTCACAAAGAGTCGAACATGACTGAGGTGGCTTAGGACACACACACACACACACACACATCCTTTATGTATACATGATGGAATCTCAGAGAGGTCGAAAAGGAGTGCTCACAGCTTCATGGTTTCTTATGCTGGGATATGGAGGACACATAAGATTTCCAAACAAAAAGTTGGAAGCGGAGAGCGTATTAACTGGGGAGAAACTGTATGGGAAGTTGAGCATGTGAGGCTGACAAGGCAGAGCGAGCCACAGTGTTAAGAGAACCCCTGAGAGGATCCTTTATCTTCTCAAAGACTGACTCCTGCCATTGTAACTTCCTTCGTTCTGCCAGTGTATTCTGTGGGCATATGATAGGATGCAGGTCAGTAACCTCTGTTCTTCTGTGCTTTGTGGATACAAATCTTAGGCAACATGTTCAGATATGCAAAGATATTACATTCATTCTTTTACTCTTCTATTTATTTACTTACTTTTTGGCCATACCACATGGCCTGTGGGTTCTCATTTCCCTGACGGGGATCGAACCTGGGCTCCCCTGCAGTGAAAATGCAGAGTCTCAATCACTGGACTGCCAGGGAAGTCCCTACTTTCTTCTTCTTTTTTTTTTTTTTCCTGTATAATTTCCCTTATAATTGTTCTTGTAAGCCTCTGTTCCATTTGGAGTGGTGGAAATTTAATCTTGGTCAAATTGTGTGGTCCCTGCTACCCTTTTCTCCTTAAGTTTTCATCCAAATTCCTGCCTTCTGGAGAATTTGGTAGGATCCCTAATCTTCTCCATCACCTAGGCATCTGATACTTGGCTTATCAGACATGAGCAGTTCACTGCCAAGTTGTCCTTCATCCCTACCCTCAAGACACCTCTATAGCTCACTGGTCTTTCTTCTCCTTCCATGCAACATTGGAACACGTAGACTGGTGGGTCTGGGAGGTGGGACCCTGGGATCTTCCCAGGGGTGAGCAAGGTGCAAGGTCTCATTTCTACTTGTTTATTTAATTTTTGGCTGCATCGCTCAGCATGTGGGATCTTAGTTTCCAGATCTGGGATTGAACCCAGACCCTCTGCATTGGAAGCGCAAAGTCTTAGCCACTGGACCATCAGGGAAATCCCGCTACCTTGTAAATTTATAATGAGAGTTAAATGAGCTAATATTTGTAAAGTGCTTAGAACAGTGTCTGGCTCTTGATAAATGCTATCTGGGTGTTTGCTACATGAAGCACTTTATATATGTTGACTGTTTAATATGTCCTTTCCCTTTTATGGTTGATGCTTGCATGGGTCAGGTAGAAATCAAAACAGAAAATCATTTATCTTTACTGAGACTGTCACTATTACTTGTCTTGATAATTGCTCTGAATTCCAAAGGGGTCTCATCTGTAATCTCCTCTTTTTCCAGACCATCACCGTTACAAATATAATAAAGATTTCCTAGTCAACCGTGCATTCATCCAATTATATGAAAAAGAACTGGATTACATATGACTTTTAAAAAAAATCACTCAAGTGTGTTTATTAACTGTGCTATTTTTATAAGAACATATTTTTCAGACTGACAACCTCTTTTTGACCTAAACAGATTTGGAAATATCTATTCTGGGAGATAGTGAAGGACAGGGAAGCCTGGTGTGCTGCAGTCCAAGGGGTCACAAAGATTTGGACAAGATTCAGTGACTAAACAGAAGCAACGACAATAAATCACATAGCCTGTTGCCGATTTTTCTTTTTTGGCCAAGAAGCATACGGGATCTTAGTTCCCTGACCAGACACCGAATCTGCACACACCGCCCTGGAAGCACAGAGTCTTAGCCATCGGATCCCCAGGGAAGTTCCCATATTTTAAAAATAAATGTCAGTTTCCAAGGTAATTTAAAAAACCAGTCTTGAACCTTTATGAAAGTTTTAATTGATCTGTGAATTTTATTGCAATACTGTAGTCAGGACTTCTCTGTTTATAATTTTTAAATGTGGTTACAGTTTTTAAGTTTGCAAATTCGATTTTTTTTTTTTCTTTAACTGCACCTCGCAGCACGTGGAAATTCCATGATCAGGGACAGAACCTGTGCCTCCTGCAGCGGAAGTGCAGAGTCTTAACCGCTGAGCCACCAGGGAAGCCCCACAGATTTGATTTTAATTATATTCACTTTGAATATAATGGTTTCAGGCAATTATTACTCAGTTTTCTCAAAAACCAGATACCAATCTTTAGACTCATTCACACTTGTACAATAATAGAAATTTGTATTAAACATCTGATTATATCCTGTATATGTTTTAAATGGACTTCAGCTTGTTAAAATGATGATTGGAATATAGCACTGTCAAAATAATTACAGGAAAATTGGGGTAGTTCTCACTGTCAGTAGCCTCAATACTTTCAGGTTTTTCTGCATTTCTTCTGTTCTCACTGTTTCAAACTAACTAGTAACAACTTAACCTTTTTAACTTTTGATTCCTGTTCCCATTTGAAAATGCAATTATCAGCATTTTTCAAACATCACAATGAAAGAGTGTGTTATCAGTTTTCATAACAAATCCCTATTCTTGCCTCCTGTTTTCACTCAGTAGTATTGTTCCCTCCCACCCTGATCCCTGTAAACAATGACTATTGGAGCAACGATGGTGTGTGACTTCTGAGATGAGGCTATAAAAGACATAGTCAACTTCTGTTTCGACTTGGATCGCTCACATGGGGAAAAGTCTGCTGCCATGTCACAAAGATCAAGCAGACCTCTGGAAAAATGAAAGAGGTGAGGAGCTGAGGCCTCCTGCCCACAACCACTGGAGTGAGCCACCTGGAACAGAGATTCTCCAGCCCAGTCAAGCCTTCAGCTGACAGCGCACGTGCGCGCTAAGTTGCTTCAGTCGTGTCCAACTCTGTGCAACCCCATGGACTGGGGCTGGTGAGGCTCCTCTGTCCACACAATTCTCCAGGCAAGAAAACTGGCATGGGTTGCTGTGCCCCACTCCAGGGGATCTTCCCAACCCAGCAATCAAACCCAGGTCTCCCAAACTGCGGGCCCTGGCTGATGTCTTAAATACAGCTTCGTGAAAGACTGTGTGAGGAAATATCCAGCTATGTTGCTCTCAAATTCCTGGTCACCCAGATCCGTGGGATTATGAATATATACTGATTTGTTTGTTTGTTTTAGGCAGTGCCATGCAGCATGTGGGATCTTGGTTCCTTGACCAGGGATGGAACCCAGGCCCCTGCGTTCGGAGAGAGGAGTCTTGGCCACCGGACCACCCTGTGCATACATACACACACATACATCTTTTGGCTGTGCTGGGTCTCCGTTGCTTTGCACGGGCTTTCTCTAGCTGCAGTGAGTGGGGGCCGCTCTTCATGGCAGGGTCTCTTGTTGCAGAGAACAGGCTCTGGGGGCACAGGCTTCAGCAGCTGCAGGATGTGGGTTCAGCAGTTGTGGGCGCACAGAGTAGTTGCTCTGCGGCATGTGGATTCTTCCCCAACCAGGGTTCGAACCCGCCCCCTGCATTGGCAGGTGGATTCCTATCTACTGTGCCCCCAGGGAAGTCCTACACTGTTTTTTCAGACCATTAAATTGAAGTAATGTGTTACTCAGCAATAAATGACGAATAAAGACAATCGAAGAATTGATGCTTTTGAACTGTGGTGTGGGAGAAGACTCTTGAGAGTTCCTTGGACTGCAAGGAGATCCAACCAGTCCATCCTAAAGGAAATCAGTCCTGAATATTCATTGGAAGGATTGATGCTGAAGCTGAAACTCCAATCCTTTGGCCACCTGATGTGAAGAACTGACTCATTTGAAAAGACCCTGATGCTGGGAAAGATTGAAGGCTGGAGGAAAAGGGGAATGACAGAGGATGAGATGGCTGGATGGCATCACCAACTCAATGGACATGAATTTGAGTAAACTCCAGGAGCTGGCAATGGACAGGGAGTCCTGGCATGAGGCAGTCCATGGAGTTGTAAAGAGTCAGACACATCTGAGCAACTGAACTGAATTGAACTGAAGGACAATCAGACAGAAACCAAAGTTTCAAAACACAAACTTTTGTGTTTTTTTCTTATCAGACAATGCACTGCTAAATGAAATTTAAAAAGCAACACTTGGAATAAAATATCCAGTCATAAACAACTGAGCAGGAATTGATTTAATGAGAGTTAGTAGATCATTTTCTTTGTCACGGAAAAATTTAAACCAGGGCACATCCCTGGTGATCCAGTGGTTAAAAGTCGGGCTTCCAATGCAGGGTGTGTGGATTTGACCCCTGGTCAGAGAACTAAGATCCCACATGCCCAGTTCAGTGTGGCCAAAATAAATTTTTTTAATTAAAAAAGTTTTTTATAAGGTAGAAAATCTATTTCTGAAGATATTGGCTGGGTACATCCTTGTGGACTGAACAAGAAATCTCGCATTAAAGCAATGTCTCCCAGTGATACTTTCATGGCTTTCTTACCACATTCTAATTCACCTTTGATATGTTTGATGGGAAAAAGTCATTGGACACCCTGATAGCATAAAACCACCAAAATTTCCTATCATTCATTGCACATAAAATTTCCTATTTTTCCAGACTCATGGAAAAGAAGATTGGCTGCCATGACAAAGTGGGATATTGTTTACTTTCCTTAAGAACTCCTCCATATAGGTCTCAGGAACCAACTGAAATGGCCAGGCCATGGTTGCTGAGCTCAGCCTGGTATTTCCTGCCTCTGCATCCAGATTCCTTCCCTGTCCCTGGGAGCCCTTCTCTGCTTCTCCTTGCTGAGGTCACATCCATACTCCCACTTGCCTCATTTGCTCCTACCTATAGAAGTATCTCTTNCCCCCAGGGAAGTCCTACACTGTTTTTTCAGACCATTAAATTGAAGTAATGTGTTACTCAGCAATAAATGACGAATAAAGACAATCGAAGAATTGATGCTTTTGAACTGTGGTGTGGGAGAAGACTCTTGAGAGTTCCTTGGACTGCAAGGAGATCCAACCAGTCCATCCTAAAGGAAATCAGTCCTGAATATTCATTGGAAGGATTGATGCTGAAGCTGAAACTCCAATCCTTTGGCCACCTGATGTGAAGAACTGACTCATTTGAAAAGACCCTGATGCTGGGAAAGATTGAAGGCTGGAGGAAAAGGGGAATGACAGAGGATGAGATGGCTGGATGGCATCACCAACTCAATGGACATGAATTTGAGTAAACTCCAGGAGCTGGCAATGGACAGGGAGTCCTGGCATGAGGCAGTCCATGGAGTTGTAAAGAGTCAGACACATCTGAGCAACTGAACTGAATTGAACTGAAGGACAATCAGACAGAAACCAAAGTTTCAAAACACAAACTTTTGTGTTTTTTTCTTATCAGACAATGCACTGCTAAATGAAATTTAAAAAGCAACACTTGGAATAAAATATCCAGTCATAAACAACTGAGCAGGAATTGATTTAATGAGAGTTAGTAGATCATTTTCTTTGTCACGGAAAAATTTAAACCAGGGCACATCCCTGGTGATCCAGTGGTTAAAAGTCGGGCTTCCAATGCAGGGTGTGTGGATTTGACCCCTGGTCAGAGAACTAAGATCCCACATGCCCAGTTCAGTGTGGCCAAAATAAATTTTTTTAATTAAAAAAGTTTTTTATAAGGTAGAAAATCTATTTCTGAAGATATTGGCTGGGTACATCCTTGTGGACTGAACAAGAAATCTCGCATTAAAGCAATGTCTCCCAGTGATACTTTCATGGCTTTCTTACCACATTCTAATTCACCTTTGATATGTTTGATGGGAAAAAGTCATTGGACACCCTGATAGCATAAAACCACCAAAATTTCCTATCATTCATTGCACATAAAATTTCCTATTTTTCCAGACTCATGGAAAAGAAGATTGGCTGCCATGACAAAGTGGGATATTGTTTACTTTCCTTAAGAACTCCTCCATATAGGTCTCAGGAACCAACTGAAATGGCCAGGCCATGGTTGCTGAGCTCAGCCTGGTATTTCCTGCCTCTGCATCCAGATTCCTTCCCTGTCCCTGGGAGCCCTTCTCTGCTTCTCCTTGCTGAGGTCACATCCATACTCCCACTTGCCTCATTTGCTCCTACCTATAGAAGTATCTCTTAAATCTGCCTTGTGAAAATCATTTTCCCCACCTTGGACCCCTCTCATTTATGACTATTTCTACATCTAGCACGATAATATAAACATTTTTGAAGCTGAAAGTTTTGAGTTAAATTCTTCTTGCCAAGAAGCATTAAGTTCCCTCTGGCTTTGAATGATCCCTCATAGCAGCAGTCCCTAGCCTTTCTGACACCAGAGACTGGTTTCCTGAAAGACTTTTTCCATGGATTGGGATGTGTGGTTTTGGGGATGATTTACGTGCGTTACATTTACAATGCGATTTATTACATCAGCTCCACTTCAGATCATTAGGTATTAGATCCCAGAGGTTGGGTACCCGTGGGAACGTAACTCAAATTCTTAAAAATGGTAGGAAACCCAAAGGTATTTCCTAGTTAAAGAAATACATAAATTAGTCCTGTACCCCGGTGTCATAGTGGGAAATTAGGAGGCTTGAAGCCATTAGTGGTATAGTTGGGTAGTTCAGTTCAGTTCAGTCGCTCAGTTATATCCGACTCTTTGCGACCCCATGAATCACAGCACGCCAGGCCTCCCTGTCCATCACCATCTCTCAGAGTTCACTCAGACTCACGTCCATCGAGTCTGTGATGCCATCCAGCCATCTCATCCTCTGTCGTCCCCTTCTCCTCCTGCCGCCAATTCCTCCCACCATCAGAGTCCTTTCCAATGAGTCAACTCTTTTCATGAGGTGGCCAAAGTACTGGAGTTTCAGCTTTAGCATCATTCCTTCCAAAGAAATCCCAGGGTTGATCTCCCTCAGAATGGACTGGTTGAATCTCCTTGCAGTCCAAGGGACTCTCAAGAGTTTCTCCAACACCACAGTTCAAAAGCTTCAATTCTTTGGCGCTCAGCCTTCTTCACAGTCCAACTCTCACATCCATACATGACCACAGGAAAAACCATAGCCTTGACTAGACAGACCTTAGTTGGCAAAGTAATGTCTCTGCTTTTGAATATGCTATCTACGTTGGTCATAACTTTTCTTCCAAGGAGTATCCAATAGGCAAAGTGATTAAACACTGTAATTCTCAATGCATCTGGACTTGATCACCCTTTTAACTCTTAGCCCCATTCTTCAACAAAGCATTCTAGTCTTTGGGAACCTACCTTTGACTCCTTTTTTTTTGGTCTGCAGCAGGTCTTAGTCATGGCATGCGGAATCTAGTTCGCTGACTGATTGAAATCATGCCCTCTGGATTGGGAGGGCAGAGCCTTAGCTACTGGACCACCAGGGAAGTCCCTGGCTTTCTTATATTGGAAATTTATGAGAAAATATTTACTCACAGAAACAATTTTATAACATTGCTGCAACCGGTAGGTCTGTTTCATCATTAATTTCTAGAGCGATCTGTGAAGTTTTGTCAGATTATTTTAGCCAGACTTCCTTAATACTTGTGTTTAATTTGTCTAGGGGTTCATTATATGCCACCTAGTATTGTTTTTCAAATATATCTACTACACTGATGAAATCTTTTTGTTAAATTTTATTGAAGTATAGTTGATTTACAGTGTTGTATAAATTTCTTCTGGACAGTTATTGTACCTATATATATTTATATATTCAGTTATACATATATATATATTATTTTTCATATTCTTTGATGGAATATTTTCACTTCCTAATGGATTTCATTTTATTTTTACCAAAAAAGAAAAAAAAAACACCTTTGATTGTAGGAAATGGGATTTGATTTTACCCTACTTACAAGCTAACTATTCAGCCTTTTGCTGTTTCATAGATGCTAACGGAAGACCCAAGACTCCTGGGTCAGAAACAAAAGCCTTTTCCACTCAAGGCAAATAAGAAGCATAAGCTTTATGTTTGCACCCTTCCCTTTTGTCTCCATCCAAATTTCAGAAGGTTCTGTTACAGGAGAGAAACAGAGGCTGGGAAATCCTCCACTCTATAGCAAGCCCTAAGTAACCTGTTCTTTGTCCTGGAGGAAGACATCATTTCACCCCTCCAGGCTGCTCACTGCAAACATACCAGGCGAAGAGTGGCCAGGAGGCAAGCTGGAAGCCAGGATCTGGGAACCCTCACTTCAGTGTTCCTACCCAGACTAATGTGTCCTTGAGCAGCAAAGTGCAAAGGCACTAGGAGGGACTAAAAGTAACTGCCTGTATGCGTGGTTGGGCAAATTATGGACAAGATACAAAAAGACCAAAAACCCCAACTGCCATTTCCGAACAGCCAGGAGCAAGAGCAGGGTACTGTGCATGTAGGCAGTACATTAGGAAGTGAAAGCTGCACACACCACCACCAGAGAGGGGGGCAAACCACCCACACCAGCCCTCTGGCCCCACCCCTGGACCTGCCCCTATCCTCACCCTATATAAGAAACCAGCTCACCCTACCGCAGCCCAGGAAGTGAGCTAGCAAGGAAAGCTCCCGGCCCTGTTGCAACAGAGGCCCCCAATAATGCCTTGCCTGAATTTCTTGTATGGCCTCTTGTCAATGTCTATTTTGTATTTAATTTTTTAAGTTAATTTTTAAATTTTTGGCTCTGCTGGGTCTTCCATGAGGTGCTCTCCAGTTGTGGTGCATGGATTTCTCAGTGTGCTGGCTTCTCTTGTTGCAGAGCATGCTCTAGGGCACTCCGGCTTCAGAAGTTGTGGCACATGAGCTTAGCTGCACCGTGGCATGTAGACTCTTCCCCGAACAGCGATCGAACCCATGTCCATTGCATTGGCAGGTGGATTCTTAACCACTGGACCACCAAAGAAGTCACTTATCAATTTCTATTGATTAAGGAAACCAAAAACCATTGTCAGTAACAGTCAGGGTCTCCTTTGTTGGCATACCGAGCAAGACGTATGTGAGACTCGTCTAGGAGAGTCTCTTTCCCCACAAGCGTTATTAATTTCCTTTATTTAGACTGACTGAAACCCTGATGCTCAGACAAATTGATAGTTTACATAACTAAGAACTCAGAACTTGAGTTTTCTTCAGTTTTTTCAGGAATATGATATAATTTTAATTTTTGCTTTTTTTAAATACCTGAAATTTTTTGTTGGAGTATAATTAATTTACAGTGTTATTTTAGCCATGCAGTGAAGGATTCAGTCATACATGTAATAACGTGAGTTTTCTAATTCTAAATTGGTGTTAATTTCAATAGACTTGCATGTACTGTCTAATATATGAAATACTTTATTAATGATTTTCATTTTGATCACAGGTCTAAATAACATCTGAATATTGATAAAATATGAAATATAAATGTGAAAATATTGCCTATAATTTTATTAAATGTTATTTTTAAAATATCATTAAAATGTTATGAAATATAATCTATGTTACTAAGTCTAACCTCATTTTTTTTTTACTTTTCAAAATGTGGCTACTAGAAAAAATTTAATTGCATATATTTTGTATTTCTACTGGATAGCACTGCAATAGACCATAAATCTTTTATCTATCTTCCTTTAATTGATTCTTAACTTTTAAACTTTTTATTAGTTTTAACATAAATGTAGTAATTGTACCATGTACTAGTCTCACGTGCATAACTTGTTGAATTGATACCTATGCATACTCTTCAATAATCACCACTCAGGTCAAGATATAGAACATGTCCATTAGTGCAGAAAGTTCTCTCAGGCCCTTTCCTAGTCAATACCCACCAATGGCCATTCTTTGTGCTAACCACTCTTCTAACTTTTATCACCATCAGTAAGTTTTCCTTGTATTAGAACTTCCTGTAGTCAGAATTGAAACAGAGCAGATCCTTGTCCCCCATGCCTTTTGTCTGTAGAAAAACTTTAACCAAGGAATAAATTTAATAAGAGATGTGAGAACATGCAGAAACAAAGGAAAGCAGTCAAAGGAGACCAAATAATAATGGTTTAGTCATTAAACCTCGTCAAGGACCTTTAGTCCCTCCTGAAGGACTGTAGATAATATTCTGAATATCCTGTGAGTTACTGACACCCCAGTCAGCTGGAGAAGTTAACTGCATGATGCCCAGACGGTAGCCATGACATGCATGTGCGCAGGCTCAGTTCTGCTCAGTTGTGTCCCATTCTTTGCAACCCCCTGGACTGTGGTCTGCCAGGCCCCTCTCTCCATGAGATTCTCTCTAAGAATACTGGAGTGGGTTGCCATTTCCTTCTCCAGGGGGTCTTCCCAACCCAGGGATCAAACCCGAGTCTCCCAGGTCTCCTGCATTGGCAGGCGGATTCTTTACCACTGCGCCACCTGGGGAGTAGCCATGACCTAAGCCGCACAGTTCTGAGAACTGGCTTCAGAGAAATGGAAACAAACCTGTCCTGGAACTGAAGATTAACTCTGCCTAAAACAAACAAGATGACACTGACCAGACTACTGATGACCAGTTTCAAGATGTCTGTCACTGCTGACTGTACTTTTTTGCATGCAGCCCTCTCCCTCAGCCTATAAAAGCTCTTGGCGACTGGTTGTCAGTTGAGGGGAGTCGGCCTTTGGACAGGCACCTGCAATGCCCCCTACTCCCCCAGCCCCAAGTTACCAGCATCCAAAATAAAGCAAACTTTCCTTTCCAACAACCTTGCCTCTTTAACGGCTTTTGAGCAGTGGGCAGCCGGATCCCACTTTTGATTATAGAATCACAGAGTATATATTCTTTTGTATATGATTTCTTGTGTTCAGCGTGGTATTTTTGAGATTCATCCTCATTGGTAAGTGCATCAGTAGTTTTTTTTTTTTTTTTTTTATTGTTTTGTAGAATTCCCTTGTACAGCTATGTACCACAGTCATCACTTTTCCAGTTGGTGGATGTTTGGGGTGTTTCCAGTTTGGACTCATGAATAAAGCTGCTCTGAACACTCATTTAAACACTCTGAACACCTTTTAATCTTTGAGGAGAGATTGTGATCTGTCTTTGGTAAGCCACCCAACCCCCACACGCTAGTATCACTAGCACAATGACCTCCTTGATGGATGTTTGTTGGAAGTATAGTTTTAAATTAGCAGTGTGGTGATTTGTCTGTCAGTCTCCATGTGGAAAATAAAGTCCAGTGTCAGAACAAAGTTGACTCAAAGTTTCCACTATTATCACAAATAATGAACAAATAGGTCAGGAAGTCAGTCTCCTGTATTTATATGATCTATTTCAGTCTTGTTGCCAGTTAAAAATAAACTTGTACTCCCAGATACATTTAGTGACTGATTATGAAAAAAATGTAGTTGTTTCTTATGCTGGTTTTTTTCCCTTAATTTTTCTACCCATTTCCTTCGTCTCCTTGTCCTTTTCTTTTTAACAGCAATTCAGAGGAAAGCAGATTCTCAGTGGAATTATTGCCTAGATATTCAAAGATAGACTGTTATGTATAAGGAGTGTTATTATTTTGGTAGTAAGTGACAAACTTTTTTTGCTTGTTTGTTTTCTTTCCTTTAAAATTATCTGCTGGGGAGAAGCCAGATATCCTGCGTTTAAATCGTGAATCTGAACTCATGAGTGAGGCTGGAGACTTAACATTTGAGCCTTGGCTTTCTCGTCTTTAAAATGGCGATATAATATCTTCCACATAGGGCTGCTTGGAGGATTAAAAGACCTAATATGTGTCAGGCTTCCCTGGTAGCTCAGTGGCAAAGAATCCACCTGGCAACACAGAGACACAGGATTTGATCCTTGATCAGGGAAGATCCCACATGCCACTGAGCAACTAAGCCCATGCTCCCCAACTTCTGAGTCTGTGCTCTAGAGCGCGGGGGCCACAGCTACTGAAGCCCACGCGCCCAGGAGACTGTGCTCCTTAACAAGAGAAGCCACTGCAATGGGAAGCCCCCACACCACAACTGCGGAAGCATTTTGGGGCTTCAGGAAAGTAAAATTTGCTTTATTTTGGATTCTGGCACCTGCTAACTGCAACTAGAGAAAAGCCTGTGCAGCAAGGAAGAACCAGCACAGCCAAAAATAAATATTAAAAAAAAAAAAAAAAAAAAACCTAACAAGTGTCAAGCTGAGCAATGGCCTTCGTGAAATCCATTTCTCAGTAGACCTACGCCTTCTTCCTGTATGAGCTGCTATTTTTGTTTCTTATTCTCTTTGTCTCTCTGATAACTCAAGCATCATCAGATATGTCTGCCAAGATTCCCAAACTATGTGCTCAAGTACAGCAGTGTGCTGCCAGAAACTCACCAAGAGCATTCCAGGGGATTTTCCTGGTGCTCCAGTGGTTAAGACTCCCATGCTTCCAATGCAGGGGACGTGGCTTCGATCCCAGGTCAGGAAACTAGGTTTCCACCTGCTGGTGCAGAGTGGCTGAAAAAAAAAAAAAAAAGAAAAAGAAAGGAAAGAGCATTCCAAAATAGTTAACTTTAAAGGGAAACAGTGATAGTTGGCATATGTCAGTTATAGAGTGAACGACCAGCTCCAAGGAGTTCAAAGTTTCAACATTAGATTGTGGTACATTTCTGTCACTGACGTCCTATTTTAACAAGGCTTTGTTTTCTGTCGCTGCTGTGATAGAAAGCAAGTGCTACACAAAAATCAGTGTACCACAGAATGAAGATGGCCATGTCCAGTCTGATTCCAAGCTTTTAGAAGTTGTGCAGTGTATCCACAGGTATAGGCACTTTATTAGTGTGTTATTTAAGAACGAAATGAAAATGCACTTCCTGCAGTTTATGTGTATTATTTTTCATATGTCTGCCAAGATGTTAGGACGTGAATACTCATTAAGTTGTTTGGTTCTTAGTATTCAGGAGATGGTAATTGTTAGGTGTTTCTTTTGGTCTATGGGTGTGTGAAAAAGGACTGAGATAAAGTGCTGAACTAGGAGGTTTGAGAACTTTCTGTTCTAAGGATGTTTAACAGAGGACAAACAGTGATGTAGAGAAATAAGTAGATTTTGTAGGAGGTATGTAATGATAATGACAAATGTTAAATTTAAATAGTCAAGTCTACATCTTATAGATAAACAGGTTTTTCCTGAAAAAATCCCACTTCTTTAAAAAAAAGTTTTATGGGAGTATACTTGATTTCCAATGTTGTTTAATTTCTGCTGTATAATAAGGTGTCTTAGCTATATATATATCCTGTTGACAATGCAGGAGACCTAAGAGATGCAGGTTCAATCCCTGGGTCTGGAAGAGCTCCTGTAGGAGGGCATGGCAACCCAGTCCAGTATTCTTGCTTGGAAAATCCCATGGACAGAGGAGCCTGGAGGGCTACAGTCCATAGGGTCGAAAAGAGTTAACACACAACAGAAAAAAATTAGTTCAGTTCAATTCAGTTGCTCAGTCATGTCCGACTCTTAGCAATCCCATGGACTGCAGCACAACAGGCCTCTGTGTCCATCACCAACTCCTGGAGTTTACTCAAACTCATGTCCATTGAGGTGGTGATGCCATCCACCTGTCTCATCCTCTGTCGTCCCCTTCTCCTCCCACCTTCAATCTTTCCCAGAATCAGGATATTTTCAAATGAGCCAGTTCTTCCCACCAGGTGGCCAAAGTACTGGAGTTTCAGCTTCAGCATCAGTCCTTCCAATGAATATTCAGGACTGATTTCCTTTAGGATGGACTGGTTGGATCTCCTTGCAGTCCAAGGGACTCTCAAGAGTTTTCTCCAACACCACAGTTCAAAAGCATCAATTCTTTGGCACTCAGCTTTCTTTATAGTCCAACTCTCACATCCATACATGACTACTGGAAAAACCATAGCATTGACTAGACAGACCTTTGTTGGCAAAATGTCTCTGGTTTTTAATATGCTGTCTAGGTTGGTTATAACTTTCCTTCTAAGGAGTAAGCATCTTTAACTTTCATGGCTACGATCACCATCTGCAGTGATTTTGGAGCCTCCCCAAAATAAAGTCTGCCACTGTTTCCACTGTTTCCCCATCTATTTGCCATGAAGTGATGGGACCAGATGCCATGATCTTAGTTTTCTGAACGTTGAGCTTTAAGCCAACTTTTTTACTCTTTACTCTTTTACTTTTCTCAAGAGGTTCTTTAGTTCTTCTTCATTTTGTGTCATAAGGGTGGTGTCATCTGCATATCTGAGGTTATTGATATTTCTTCCTGCAATCTTGATTCCAGCTTGTGCTTCCACCAGCCCATTGTTTCTCATGATGTACTCTGTATATAAAAAGTGTCTTTTAATTTCAAGGCTGCAGTCATCATCTCCAGTCGTTTTGGAGCCCCCAAACAAAGTCTGTCACTGTTTCCAGTGTTTCCCCATCTATTTGCCATGAAGTGATAGGACCAGATTCCATGATGTTAGTTTTCTGAATGTTGAGTTTTAAGCCAACTTTTCACTCTCCTCTCTCACTTTAAACAAGAGGCCCTTTAGTTCTTTGCTTTCTGCCATAACGGTGGTATATTCTGTATATCTGAGGTTATTGATATTTCTCCTGGCGATCTTCATTCCAGCTTGTGCTTCATCCAGCCCAGCATTTTGCATGATGTACTCTGTATATAAGTTAAATAAGCAGGGTGACAGTATAAAGTCATGACTTACTCCTTTCTTGATTTGGAACCATTCTGTTGTTCCATGTCAGGTTCTAACTGTAGCTTCTTGATCTGCATATAAATTTTTAGCAGGGACGTAAGGTGGTCTGTTATTCCCATCTCTTTCAGAATTTTCCAATTTATTGTGATCCACATAGTTANAGTATAAAGTCATGACTTACTCCTTTCTTGATTTGGAACCATTCTGTTGTTCCATGTCAGGTTCTAACTGTAGCTTCTTGATCTGCATATAAATTTTTAGCAGGGACGTAAGGTGGTCTGTTATTCCCATCTCTTTCAGAATTTTCCAATTTATTGTGATCCACATAATTAAAGCTTTGGTGTAGTAAATAAACCAGAAGTAGATGCTTTTCTGGAACTCTCTTTTTTTCCAATGTTCCACCGGATGTTGACAACTTGATCTCTGGTTCCTCTGCCTTTTCTAAATGCAGTTTGAACTTCTGGAAGTTTGTAGTTCACTTACTGTTGAAGCCTGGCTTGGAGAATTTTGAGCATTACTTTGCTAGTGTGTGAGATGAGTGAATTGTGTAGTAGGTTGAACATTCTTTGATATCGGCTTTCTTTGTGATTGGAATGAAAACTGACCTTTTCCAGGTGTGTGGCCAGTGCTGAGTTTTCCAAATTTGCTGGCATGTTGCGTGCAGCACTTTTGCAGCATCATCTTTTAGGATTTGAAATAGCTCAACGGGACTTCCATCACCTCCACTAGCTTTGTTCTTATGATGCTTCCTATGGCCCACTTGACTTCATAATCCGGGTGTCTGGCTCTAGACCGGTGATCACACCATCGTGGTTATCTGGGATATGAAGATCTTTTTTGTTTAGTTCTTCTGTGTTTTCTTGCCACCTCTTCTTAATATCTTTTGCTTCTGTTAGGTCAATACTATTTATGTCCTTTATAGTGCCCATCTTTGCATGAAATCTTCCCTTGGTATCTCTAATTTTCTTGAAGAGATCTCTAATTTTTCTCATTTTGTTATTTTCCTCATTTCTTTGCATTGATCACTGAAGAAGGCTTTCTTATCTCTCTGTTTGGAGTATGGTATGAGAGGTCACTGTATGGTGTGAGAGTGTGTTTTAAATTCATTGATTGAAATGTAGCTATCTAACTCTTCCAACATCTCTTGCTGAGGAGACAGTCTTTTTCCCATGGTATATTTTTGCCTCCTTTGTTGAAGATTAATGGAGTACAGGTGTTTGGGATTATTTCTGAGCTTGTCATTTTGTTCCATGATCCATTTGTCTGTTTTGTGCCAATACTATGACATTTTGATTACTGTAACTTTGTAATATTGTCCAAAGTCAGAAGGTTATGCCTCCTACTTTGTTCTTTTTCCTCAGGAGTGCTTCCACAATTCTGGGTCTTTTACATTTAAATTTTACTATTAGTCTAGTTTTGTGCAAAATTTTGTGGGTAATTTGATAGAGATCACATCAAATATGTAGATTGCTTTAGATAATATGAACATTTTAACACATTATTGACTGGAGAGGTATTAATATATAAATTGTTATCCAAATGTTATTGACTGGAGACATATCAATACATTTTTATAGTGATACAATTAAAATCACCTTGCAAAGTTGTTTAAGCTTAAAATTGATCAAGGGTTCATTATACAACTTATAATTGTTATTGTTACATTTGCTCGTTTGGGTTTTTGTTTCAACCTTGTGTATATTATAAACTGCAAATTTATTACTATAAAATTTTTAAAAGTGACACATCATGAAACCTTGAGTAAAGAAGAAATTTTCAGTGAATTTAATGAAGATACTTACTCATTAAAATAAGAACACTCAGAAAATGAACTCCTGCAAATTAGGGAAAAAAGCAAAAGTGAAAAGCTGAACGGAAGAGCTAGAATATCAAGTCTTTGACAAGTCTTTTAGAATTGTATGACTCTTTAAAGTATGTATGAAATTGGTAGTTTCCTCCCGCTGTTATAACAAATTACCACAAATTCAGTGACTTAAAACAACACATATTTATTATCTTACATTTCTAGAGGTCAGAAGTTCAAAATATGTATTGCTGGACTAAAATTAAGGCATAAACAAGATTATGTTTCTTCTGACGGCTCTAAGCAATTACCCTTTTCAGCTTCTAGGGACTACTGATACTCCTTGGCCTCTTCTTTCATCTTACAAATGCATCATTCCAAATTCTGCTTCCATCCCTATATTTTCTCTAACTAATCTTTCCGCCTCTGTTTTATGAGAACCCTTGTGTTTACATTGCACTCACCAGATAATCCAGGACATTCTTGTCATCTCAAAATGTTTAATCACATCTTCAAAGTCTCTTTCACCATGTGAGGTAATAAATACAGGATCAAAGTTTTAGGACAGGACGTGGAGGCCACTATTCAACGTAACACGGTTGTCTCTAGCACTCAAAGATTCATATCCATTCCACATGTAGAGTAAAGATATCCCAGTTCAATGTTACTAAAAGTCTCAATCTATTTATAGAATCAAGTCAAGTTTATGATCTCATCTACTTAATAATCTGAAATTTCACTAGTGTAACCAGCTATGTGTATAATTCGGAGTATGACCCATCTCAATACAAGATCCCTATCTGTGGGATGATGAACCTAGAAAGGATGTTGTCTGTTCCTAAAATACAATGATAGGACATTGTATGTCAATTACATACATAGAACGTCAATTGTAGATATTCACTTTCGAACAAGGGGAAAAAGATGAACTGATAAAATGAGTGACCAGTTGTCAAGCAATTTTGAAATCCAGCAAAGCAAGCTCCATCAGTTTTCAAGGCTTGGGAAAAATTATCTGTATCAAAGGCTCTTCCCTTCATACCTTCAGCTTTGCCCTCTAGGACATAACTCCCTCTTCATGTTTTTGTGGATGAGTAGAATTATGAACCCATTCCTGGACTATAGAATTTTGGTAGTTTAACAGTCTTTTAGTTCTTCCTTTCTCTGTCACTTTCAGTCCAGGCTAGTGGTATTTCTGTGACACAATATTCTCAAAAACCGTATATTCTGTATATGTTATGGAATTTTCCCCACTAGGCATGATATTTCTCCACAGTTATTTCCAAGATAATTCCATTACATTATTGCCTTCTACTGAGATGGTAGAGGGGATCTATGAGTCACATGACTGATTTCTGTAAAGATTCCTCTATGTGATGAAATACTATTAACTTTTTCCCCTCTGAGGCAGCAATAAAAGATTATATAGTCATATCCCTGGCTTTAGAATATAAATTTCTGTTAATATATTCTTCTAACTTTAGTGTCATTTAAAATTTGTATACTGATAACTTTCCACATAAAAATAACATTAACATCCCATCTCAATGTAACTAAAAGTCCCATGTTGGTTCCTTTTTTCCTAACAGGTTTTCCCTCCATTTCTCTCTTTCCTTCTGCATTTTACTGTGTTAGCAGAGAGAAGAAAACAGAACACACCCTTCAATAATTTGATTGGAAATATCTTCAGTTAAGTATCCAAATTCATTGCTTACAACTTCTGTTTTCCATATAGCTGTAGGAAACAATTGAGCTGTGTTTACTGCCACTGTATTACAAGGGTCTTCTTTCCTCCAGTTTCTAATAACCTGTTCTTCATTTCCTTCTGAGCCTTCTTCAATAGTACTGTTAATGTCTATATTTCTGGATATAGTGTATGGTGACTTAAATATTCTCTAAGACAATATGTGTTTTCTTTACCATACTCCTAGCAGAGTGCTTAACACCCTTCTATGCATCAATAGTCTATTCAAGACAATACAGGCTTTTTCCATTATTGTTCCCCAAATTCCTTAAGCTTTTATCAATTACTCAATTCCAAAACCACTTCCACATTTATAGGTATTTATTACAGCAGTATCCAACTTCCAGGTAACAAAATGTTTATTTCTAGTTACTTCTGTAACAAATTACCACAAAATTTAGTGATTTTAAACAATGCAAATTTGTCACTCTACAGTTCTGGAGATCAGAAGTCCAAAACCAGTCTCACAGTCAAAGTGTCAGCAGTTCTGGTTCCTTCTAGAAGCTGTAGGTGATAATCTGTACTTTATATGTTCCAGTTTTGAGAGGCTTATGACACTTGGTTTATGGCCAGATCACTCCATTATCATATTTTATTACTACATCACCTTCACATGCCTTCTTTCTTTCATGTCTCCTTATAAGGATTCTTGTGGTGTCATTGGGCCCACCCAGGCTATCTAGAGCAAACCTTTCTATTTAGTCACCCAATTGTAGATTTAATACCCCACAAAATGCCCTCATACTGGGACATCTAGAGTACTTTTTGACTGAATAAGTAGGGACTATAGCCTAGTCAAGCTGATGCATAAAACTATCAAACTTCACTGAAATCTTTAGAAACTAAATTTTAAAATAGCAGTGTTAATAGTAATAGGGTGGTGGTAAATTGAATTAAATTGTACCAAATTGCTAAACTCATCATATATTTGTTAAGTTAATGTATGTTAAAATAAAATTTCAGCATGGAAATAAAGTTATGACTACAAATACTGTCTCTATAAAGTATATTTAAGTTACATCATTCCAAATATAACTGTTTACTGCATGCTATTCTCAGTAGGCCTACAGTCACCAAAGAATCTACAATTATGATTTTTTATTGAAGTATAGGTGATTTACAATATTGTGTTAGTTTCAAGTGTTTAGCACAGTGATCCAATTATTCACAAACACACACACATACACATATACACACACCCATAAATATACATATATATGTGTATATATATATATCTTCAGATTCTTTTATCTTATAGATTATTACAATTGTAATATTTTGCGCTGTGCTATACAGTAGGACAGCACAAATATATATATATATATATACATCATGATTATCTGGGTCATGAAGATCTTTTTTGTACAGTTCTTCTGTGTATTCTTGCCACCTCTTCTTAATATCTTCTGCTTCTGTTAGGTCCATACCACTTCTGTCCTTATCGAGCCCATCTTTGCATGAAATGTTCCCTTGGTATCTCTAATTTTCTTGAAGAGATCTCTAGTCTTCACATTCTATTGTTTTCCTTTATTTCTTTGCATTGATCACTGAGGAAGGCTTTCTTCTCTCTCCTTGCTGTCCTTCGGCACTCTGTATTCAAATGGGTATATCTTTCCTTTTCTCCTTTGCTTTTCTCTTCTATTCTTTTCACAGCTATTTGTAAGGCCTCCTCAGACAGCCATTTTGCTTTTTTGCATATCTTTTTCTTGGGGATGGTCTTGATCCCTGTCTCCTGTACAATGTCACGAACCTCCATCCATAATTCATCAGGCAATCTATCAGATCTAGTCCCTTAAATCTATTTTATTGGTTTGATTTAGGTCATACCAGAATGGTCTGGTGGTTTTCCCTATTTTCTTCAATTTAAGTCTGAATTTGGTAATAAGGAGTTCATGATCTGAGCCACAGTCAGCTCCCAGTCTTGTTTTTGCTGACTGTATAAAGCTTCTCCATCTTTGGCTGCAAAGAATATAATCAATGTGATTTCGGTGTTAACCATCTGGTGATGTCCATGTGTAGAGCCTTTTCTTGTGTTGTTGGAAGAGGGTGTTTGCTATGACCAGTGTGTTCTCTTGACAAAACTCTATTAGTCTTTGCCCTGCTTCATTCTGTACTCCAAGGCCAAATTTGCCTGTTACTCAAGGTGTTTCTTGACTTCTTCTTTTGCATTCCAGTCCCCTATAATGAAATGGACGTCTGTTTGGGGTGTTAATTCTATATGGATAGAACCATTCAACTTCAGCTTCTTCAGCATTACTGGTTGGGGCATAGACTTGGATTACTGTGATACTGAATGGTTTGCCTTGGAAACAAACAGAGATCATTCTGTCATTTTTGAGATTACATTCAAGTACTGCATTTTGGACTCTTTTGTTGACTATAATGGCTACTCCATTTCTTCTAAGGGATTCTTGCCCACAGTAGTAGATACAATGGTCATCTGAGTTAAATTCACCCATTCCAGTCCATTCTAGTTTGCTGATCCCTAAAATGTTGACCCTAAAATGTTCACTCGTGCCATCTCCTGTTTGACCACTTCCAATTTGCGTCGATTCATGGACTTGACATTCCAGGTTCCTATGCAGTATTGCTCTTTACTTAGCATGCACGCATATTCTTTTTCCTATTATTTTCTCACTATGGTTTCCCCCAGGATGTTAAATATAGTTCCCTGTGCTATACAATAGGAGTTTGTTGTTTATCCACCCTATATGTGACAGTTTGCATTTGCTAATCCCAAACTCTCAGTCCTTTCCTCCGTCATTACTGTCCCAGAACAAACCCAAGTCTGTCCTCTGTAAGTCTGTTTTTGTTTTGTAGATATGTTCATCCGTGTCGTATTTTAGATTCCACATATAAATAAATGGTATTTGTTTTTCTCTTTCTGACTTACTTCACTTGGTCACATTTATGTCCATCCATATTGCTGCAAAAGAGCATTATTTCATTCTTTTTATAGTTGAGAAATATTCCATTGTATATGTGTACCACATCTTCTTTATCTGTTCATTTGTTGATGGACATTTAGGTTCTTTCCATGCCATGGATATTGTAAATAGCGCTCCTATGAACATAGCAGACTTATGTATCTAATTATGGTTTATTTTAAACTGACTTTTATCAGAGTATAGTTGCTTTACAATGTTGTGTCAGTTTCTACTATACAGAAAAATGAATCAGTTATACATATACATATATCCCCTCTTTTTTGAACTTCTTGAATTATGGTTTTGTTTAGTATATATGCCCAGGAATGGGGCTGCTGGATCTTATGCAAGAACTGCTTCTTTAATTAGTTAAATCCTATATACTCTCAAACCTCTGCCAAATCCTATATAGTCTCAAACCTCTATATATAAACCTCTTCAAGGAAACCCTCCCAATTTAAAACTCTCCCACCCCTATTCTTTGTGGCAGCTAGACAAGGAGAGACTCTTATCCAGGCTTCCAGAAACCCTCTGCTTACCCGATCCTTGCATCCTAGAAATGTTGATTTTCTTGTCTTTACATAGGTATGTTTTGGGCAGAGATCCTATCTCTATGAACTTTGCATCTGTGGCCTATGGTACAGTGTGTAGCATATAACAAGCTCTCAGAAGATATCTGTTGATGAATTAATGAAACATACAGAGGATATACACAGGTAATGGTAGCCAGTGTTAACCAGACATTGCATAGGTAGTTCCAGAGTTACTCAAATACTTGCTGTTATTGCTTTAGTCACTTAGTCATGTCCAAATCTTTGAAAAGAGCATTATTTCATTCTTTTTATAGTTGAGAAATATTCCATTGTATATGTGTACCACATCTTCTTTATCTGTTCATTTGTTGATGGACATTTAGGTTCTTTCCATGCCATGGATATTGTAAATAGCGCTCCTATGAACATAGCAGACTTATGTATCTAATTATGGTTTATTTTAAACTGACTTTTATCAGAGTATAGTTGCTTTACAATGTTGTGTCAGTTTCTACTATACAGAAAAATGAATCAGTTATACATATACATATATCCCCTCTTTTTTGAACTTCTTGAATTATGGTTTTGTTTAGTATATATGCCCAGGAATGGGGCTGCTGGATCTTATGCAAGAACTGCTTCTTTAATTAGTTAAATCCTATATACTCTCAAACCTCTGCCAAATCCTATATAGTCTCAAACCTCTATATATAAACCTCTTCAAGGAAACCCTCCCAATTTACAACTCTCCCACCCCTATTCTTTGTGGCAGCTAGACAAGGAGAGACTCTCATCCAGGCTTCCAGAAACCCTCTGCTTACCCGATCCTTGCATCCTAGAAATGTTGATTTTCTTGTCTTTACATAGGTATGTTGTGGGCAGAGATCCTATCTCTATGAACTTTGCATCTGTGGCCTATGGTACAGTGTGTAGCATATAACAAGCTCTCAGAAGATATCTGTTGATGAATTAATGAAACATACAGAGGATATACACAGGTAATGGTAGCCAGTGTTAACCAGACATTGCATAGGTAGTTCCAGAGTTACTCAAATACTTGCTGTTATTGCTTTAGTCACTTAGTCATGTCCAAATCTTTGTGACCCCATGGACAAAGGTTCCTCTGTCTATGGGATCTCCCAGGCAAGAACACTGGAATGGCTTTGCCATTGCCTTCTCCAGGGGATCTTCTTTACTCAGGGATTGAACCAAGGTCTCCTGCATCTCCTGCACTTTCACTCGATGAAAGTGAAAGAAGAGAGTGCAAAAGTTGGCTTAAACTCAACACTCCAAAAAAGAAGATCATGATATAGGTCCCACCACTTCATGGCAAAAAGATGGCAGAACAATGAAAACAGTGAGAGATTTTATTTTCTTGGGCTCCAAAATCACTGCAGATGGTGACTGCAGCCATGAAATTAAAAGACACTTGCTCTTTGGAAGAAAAGCTATGACAAACCTAGATAGCATATTAAAAGCATAGACATTACTTTACTGACAAAGGTCCATCTAGTCAAAGCTATGGTTTTTCCAGTAGTCATGTATGGATATGAGAGTTGGACCATAAAGAAAGCTGAGCACTGAAGAATTATTGCTTTGAACTGTGGTGCTGGAGAAGACTTTTGAGAGTCCCTTGGATGGCAAGGAGATCAAATCAGTCAGTCCTAAAGGAAATCAGTCCTGAATATTCACTGTAAGGACTAATGCTGAAGGTGCAGCTCCAATACTTTGGTCACCAGATGCGAAGAAGTGACTCATTGGAAAAGACCCTGATGCTGGGAAAGATTGAAGGCAGGGGAAGAAGGGGACAACAGAGGATGAGATGGTTAGATGGCATCACTAACTCAATGGACATGAGTTTGAGTAAGCTCCAGGAGTTGTTGATAGACAGGGAAGCCTGGTATGCTGCAATCCAAAAAGTCGGACATGACTCAGCAACTGAACTGAAATGAACTGAAAGAAAGTGAGGGAATTCCAGAAAAACACTGATTTTTTATTGACTATGTTAAAGCCTTTGACTGTGTAGTCACAATAGATGTGGACAATTCTTAAAGATATGGGAATCCCAGACCACTTTACCTGCCTTGTGAGAAACCTGTATGTGGGTCAAGAAGAAACAGTTTGAACCTTACATGGAACTGACTAGTTCAAAATTGGGAAAGGAGTACGATAAGGCCATACATATTGTCACCCTGTTTATTTAACGAATATGCAGTGTACATTATGTGAAATGCTGGGCTGGCTGAGTCACAAGCTGGAATCAAGACTGCTTGGAAAAATATCAACCCCTCAGATATGCAGATGATACCACTCTAATGGCAAAAAGTGAAGAGGAACTAAAGAGCCTCTTGATGAGGATGAAAGAAGAGAGTGAAAAAACTGGATTAAAACTCAACATTCCAAAAACTAAGGTATGACATCTGGTCCCATCACTTCTTGGCAAATGGGGAAAAAGTGGAAGCAGTGACAGATTATATTTTCCTGGGCTCCAAAATTTCCTGCAGATAGTGATTGCACCCATAAAATTAAAAGATGCTTGCTCCTTGGAAGGAAAACTATGACAAAACCTAGACAGTATATTAAAAAGCAGAGATATCACTTTGCTGACAAAGGTCGGTATAGTCAAAGCTATGGTTTTTCCAGTAGTCATGTATGGCTGTGAGAAATGAACCATAAAAACGGCTGAGTGCCAAATAATTGATGTTTTCGAACTGTGGTACTAGAGAAGACTCCTGAAAGTCCTTAGAACTGCAAGGAGATCAAACAAGGCAATCTCAAAAGAAATCAACCCTGAATATTCACTGGAAGGCCTGACACTGCAGCTGAAGGTATAATCCTTTGGCCACCTGATGTGAAGAGCTGACTCACTTGAAAAGACCCCTGGTACTGGGAAAGGTTGAGAGCAGGAGAAGGGGGTGGCAGAGGATGAGATGGTTACATAGTATTCCCGAATGTACATGAATTTGAGCAAACTCTGGGACCCAGACAGTGAAGGACAGGGAACCCTGGCATGGTGCAGTTCATGTGGTCACAAAGAGTCGGACACAACTTAGCGACTGAACAACTCAACAGCAACCCTTAGGAAAGGAACCTCTAGACAGCAAGGAACAGTTATTATAGTAGTTGATTTAGGCCCAACTGCACGGAAATTAAGCTAATTAATGATGGAAGAAACTTTACATCACGATACAAAGAGAAACAGTAATATAGGGAAAAAAACCTCAGAGTAAACACAGAAAAGGTTTCTTTGGATTTGGAGAGTGTATTATTATTTTGTTCTTATTTTGTTAAACATTTCAAGCATTTCATTAAATTCATTCACTTATTCAGCTTAAATTGATCACCCATTATTTGTCCAGCACCATCCTAGGGAAAACACGAATGATCTTGGAGTTTCTGTGTAATAGAAGAGACAGATATTTAAAATTATTAAATTGCGGCTGGAAATAATTAGCAGGAAGCTAAATAACATTACTTTGCCAACAAAGGTCCGTCTAGTCAAGGCTATGGTTTTTCCAGTGGTCATGTACGGATGTGAGAGTTGGACTGTGAAGAAAGCTGAGCGTCGAAGAATTGATGCTTTTGAACTGTGGTGTTGGAGAAGACTCTTGAGAGTCCCTTGGACTACAAGGAGATCCAACCAGTCCATTCTGAAGGAGATCAGGCCTGGGATTTCTTTGGAAGGAATGATGCTAAAGCTGAAACTCCAGTACTTTGGCCACCTCATGCAAAGAGTTGACTCATTGGAAAAGACTCTGATGCTCGGAGGGATTGGGGGCAGGAGGAGAAGGGGACGACAGAGGATGAGATGGCTGGATGGCATCACAGACTCGATGGACGTGAGTCTGAGTGAACTCCAGGAGTTGGTGTTGGACAGGGAGGCCTGGTGTGTTGCGACTCATGGGGTCGCAAAGAGTCAGACACGACTGAGCGACTGAACTGAACTGAACTAACATGTCCATTTAGAGTGTATTCTAGACCAGTTTACACCCACTAACATGACTTCCATAGGTTGGCTACCTGATTCAAACGGCTGACTGATTTGAAAAGACCCTGATCCTGGGAAAGATTCAGGGCAGGAGGAGAAAGGGGGGCAATAGAGGATGAAATGCTTGAATTGCATCACCAATTCAATGGACATGAGTTTGAGCGAACTCTGGGAGATAGTGAAGGACAGGGAAACCTGGCATGCTGTAGTTTACGTGGTCGAAAATAGTTGGATACAACTGAGCGACTGAACAACAACATCATGGATAAAATTAATCACCCAACCATACTAAATACTGTGGAAGATGTGGAGCAACTGGTACTTCTGAGCACTGCTGATGGGAGTTTAATATGGTACAGACATTTTGGAAAACAGTTCAGCAGTTTCTTCAATTAAACATACACTCTATCACTCAGACCTAGTAATTCCAATACTTGGTATTTACCGAAGAGAAATGAAACCTTGTCTCTGCATGATGACTTGTACACTAGCGGGTATAGCTGGTTACAGCCGGAAATCTGAAAAGTGAAACTGCAAATGTCTATCAACAGGTGACGGGGCGGCAGACTATGGTGCTTCCATATAAGGGCTCCTACTCAGCAATAAAGAGGGACTACTGACACACCAACAGCACCGGATCAACCTCAAAACATACTAAAGGAAAAGCCCAACTCAGTAAAAGCATAGACTGTATGAAGTCACGTGAAATTAAGTAATACGGAAACCTATGCTACGGTGATAGAAATCTGATTAGTATTTCCTGGCAAGGCAATGATTATTGATTTGGAAGTTAGGAACTTCCAAATGACAGAAATATGCCTTATCGTTCCTAGGATGGTGGTTATTCACACTGGTATCTTTGACAGAATGCATGGACCACTTAAAATCTGTGCATTTTAGTCTGTGTAAATTAAACCTTTTTTTTTTTTNACTGAACTGAACTGAACTTTTCTTTTTCCTTTGGTAACCAGTAACCATGCGTTTGTTTTCTGTATCTGTGAGTCTGTTTCTGGTTTATGAATAAGTTTAACTGCATCATTTTTTTTTCTGATTCCACATATAAGTGGTATCGTATAATATTTATATTTCTTTGACTACTTTGTGTGATAATTTCTAGGTTTATCCATGTTGCTGCAAATGATATTTCCCCTCTTTTTATGGCTGAGTAACATTGTGTATACATACATACACACATACTTTCTTTATCTTACTCTGACAATGACATTTAGGTTGCTTCCATGTCCTGGCTGTTGTTTAGTGCTGCAGTCAACATTCGGATGCATCTATCTTTTTGAATTATAGCTTTCCCTGGGTATATGCCCAGGAGTGGCATTGCTGAATCATATGGTAGCTCTATTTTTATATTTTAAAGGAACCTCCATACTGTTCTCCATAATGGTTATACCAATTTATAGACACAGCAGTGTAGTAGAGTATTTTTTTTTCTCCACACCTTCTCAGCATTTATTATCTGTAGGTTTTTGATGATGCTAATTCTGATTGGTGTAAAGTGATAGCTCATTGTAAGATTATTTTACATTTCTCTAATAATTAGTGATGTTGAGCATTTTTTCTTTTGGCCATTTGTATGTCCTCTTTGAAGAAATGTCTATTTAGGTCTTTTGACCATTGTTTTGATTGGTTTGTTGTTTTTTAATAGTGAGCTGCATGAGTTGTTTGTATATTTTGATTTGGACTGCATTGAATCTGTAGATTGCCTTGGGTAATATAGTTATTTTGACAATACTGATTCTTCCAATCAAAGAACACAGTATATCTTTCCATCTGTTTCTGTCATACTTGATTATTTTCATCAGCATCTGATAGTTTTCAAAGTACAGTTCTTCTGTCTCCTTAGGTAGATTTATTCCTGGGTTTTAATTCTTTTTGATATGCTAGGAAATGGGATTTTTTTCTTAATTTATCTTTTGGATATTTCCTTGCTAGTGTACAGAAATGCAAGAATTTCTGTGTGTTAATTTTGTATCCTGTACCTTTACTCATTTCACTGAGGAACTCTAGTAGGTTTTTGGTGTAGGCTTTAGGATTTTCTGTATATAGTATTATGCCATGTGCAAACAATGACAGTTTTACATCATTACCAATTGTGTCTACATTCATCAGTAATATTGGCCTGTAACTTTTTGTGATATCTTTGTCTGGTTTTGGTATCAAGGTGATTTTGGTCTTGAAGAATGAGTTTGGGAGTGTGCCTCCCTCTGCAGTTTTTTGGAACAGTTTCAGAAGGATGATGTTTGCTCTTCTTTAAATGTTTGATAGAGTTCACCTGTGGAGCCGTGTGGTCCTGGACTTTTGTTTATTGGAAGATTTTTAATCACAGTTTCAATTTCATTACTTGTGATTGGTCTGTTCATACTTTCTATGTGATCCTGGCGCAGTTTTGGAAGATTGTACTTCTCTAAGAACTTGTATATTTCTTCTAAGTTGTACATTTTATTGACACATAGTTGATTATAGTACTTTCTTATGATAATTTGTGTTTATGTGGTGTCACTTGTAACTTCTTTTTCATTTCCAGTATTTTACATCTGAGTCCTCTCCCTTTTTATTTCTTGATGGGTCTGGCTAAAGGTTTATCAATTTTGTTTATCTTCTCAAAGAACTAGCTTTTAGTTTCATTGGTCTTTGCTATTGCTTTCGTTTCTGTTTCATTTATTTGTTCACCGATCTTTATGATTTCTTTCCTTCTACTAACTTTGGAGTCTTATTCTTATTTCTCAAGTTGCTTTAGGTGTAAGGTTAGATTTTTTTGAGATTTTTATTTTTTCCTGAGGTAGGATTGCATTGCTATAAACTTTCCTTTTAGAATTGCTTTTGCTGCACCCCGTAGTTTTGAGTTGTGTTTTCACTGTCACTTGTTTCTAGTTTTTTTTTTTTTTTTT
>SJYX01021796.1:3728-66891 GCA_006410675.1 Oreotragus oreotragus | reverse complement strand
GATTTGGAACTGGTCTGTTGTTCCGTGTCCAGTTCCAACTGTTGCTTCCTGACCTGCATATAGGTTTCACAAGAGGCAGGTCAGGTGGTCTGGTATTCCATCTCTTTCAGAATTTTCCAGTTTATTGTGATCCACACAGTCAGGCTTTGGCGTAGCCCATAAAGCAGAAATAGATGTTTTTCTGGAACTCTCTTGCTTTTTCAGTGATCCAGCGGATGTTGGCAATTTGATCTCTGGTTTCTCTGCCTTTTCTAAAACCAGCTTGAGCATCTGGAAGTTCACGGTTCACATACTGCTGAAGTCTAGCTTGGAGAATTTTGAGCATTACTTTACTAGCGTGTGAGATGAGTGCAACTGTGCGGTAGTTTGAGCATTCTTTGGCATTGCCTTGCTTTGGGATTGGAATGAAAACTGACCTTTTCCAGTCCTGTGGCCACTGCTGAGTTTTCCAAATTATCTGGCATGTTGAGTGCAGCACTTTTGCAGCATCATCCTTGAGGATTTGAAATAACTCTCTTCAATAAATAGTGATGTGAAAGTGGGATTTCCACATGTAGTAGAATAAAGTTTAACTTCTTCCTTATACTACATCCCCAAATTAACTAAAAATGTATCACAGAACTAAGTGTAAAATGATAAAACTTATAGAGAATGCTAGGCAATGGTTTCTTATATGTCACACCAAAAGGATAAGCAACCAAAGGAAAAAAATAAGCTGTACTTCATCAAAATTGAAAACTTGTGCTTCAGGGGACATCATCAAGAAATTGAAAAAAAGACCCACATAATGGGAAAGATATTTACAAATAATAATCTCATAAAAAACTTGTGTCCCAAGTATATAAAGAATATATAATAAAGAACTCTTAGAGCTCCACAGTAAAAGGACAGATGACCAAATTTTTAAAACAGGCAAAGGATTCGAGTAGACATTTTGTTAGAGAAGATACGTAAGTGGCCAGTGAGCACGTGAAAAGATGCCCAGCATCAGTAGCCATCAGAGAGATACAGGATGTTGCTAGGCTGGCTAAAAGTAGAAGATAGACAGTAACAAGTGTTGTTGCGGATGTAGGGCAATTAGAAGGCATTGTGGGTGGGAATGTAAAATGGTATAGCCACTTCAGAAAAGAGTCTGTAGTTCCTCAAAACGTTAAACAGAATTACCATATGATCCAGCAGTTCTACCCTCAGCTATATACCCAAGAGATGTGAAAATATATCCATGCAAAAACTTGTGCACAGATGTTCATAACAACATTGTGAACATTCATAATAGCTAAAAAGTCAAAGTGTCTCCCATCCCCACATGTCGGTAAGCTGATGGATAAAAAAAATAGAATATATCTGTACAATGAACTGCTACTTGGCCATGAACAGGGATGACTGATATGTATTATAACATAGATGAGCCTTGAAAACATTGTCATTGAAAAAAGCCAGCCATATTAGATAATTTCATTTATATAAAATGGCTAGATATGGCAAATCTATAGAAAGGAAGCTAGATTAATGGTTGCATAGTACTGAGAATATTTGGGGAGAGTGACTGCTAATGAGTATTGGGGGTTTTTTTGGTATAATAATGACATTCTAAAATTGATTGTGTACATCTTTTAGCTTTATATTAAAAGCCATTGAATTGTACACTTTAAAGGGGTGAATTGTATGGCATGAATATTTTATCAGTAATTGGCTGATACACAAAAGAGATTATGTTCTGAGATACCTAATTCTCTCTCTTATGTTGTATTTGTGATTTTTTAAACTTATATATGGAGATAGAGTTTCTTTTCCAGTTCCATCCTAATGCTTTATTGGTCTCTATCCTTACCCTGAATCAGAACCGTCCAGAGCTTTACACACCTCTATCCTTTGGCCTTCTAAGGTGCTTTTGGATATTCCAGTCTCTATTGTATTCGCCTTCGGTTAAATGGCCTAATTTTTTTTCTTCCTGAATTACTTAAAAGATCCTAGTTTCTTCTTTCTACTCGTACCGTTGTTTCCTCCTTTTGCATCAGATTATGTAGCCTCCATTTTGAATAAGGTTGTTTTTCTAAATAGCTATATTATTTTATAATAGCCTTTTATTATTTATTCCTGTCTTTGTCCCTATTACTGTTATATTGCTAGTATTTCCTCTTCCCATTAAAGCTGCCTATATCTTCACTCCTTGGTGTTTCATCTGTCCCACCTCAATTCCTTACCAACCATCCTTTCTCTCAGAGCTTGCATAAATTCTCTGGGTGGTGAGATTATGGGTTTTTTCTTTGTTTCTATCTATGTTTCCTAATTTTCTTTTGTAATAAGTATATATTACTTTTCTAATAAAAAACATTTTTAATTAAAAGTGATAACAAAGGTAGAAAGTAAGTATTCTGAATGTAAAAGAGTTAATAGAGTTGGTATTGAATTAAAATCAACATGAGATTATCACTGACATCAGCATTACTTTAATTTCTGACATTTTTTATTTCATTGTTTTTATGTTTGCTTTAATTTTCCTTAGTATGATTTTTATGTACTTTAAAAAAATATCTTGGTGACTGAGTGGATTCAAAGTTGGAACTAAAGTATTTTTGATGGTTTTGGAGAAATAATTTTATGATGAAACTTTGAAACTGCCTTGTATAAAAGTTATCTTTTTTTAAAAAGTGGAATTATAGTAGATGTACAGTATTATATAAGTTCTGGGTGTACAACATAGCAATTCACAATTTTTATATTCCATTTATGGTTATTCAATTCCCTGTGTTGTACGATATATCCCTGTAACTTATTTATTTTATACATTGTAATCCCCTCCCTTTGACAGTTACCTTTTTACAAATAGACCTGTGAGTGTGTAGAGTGCTACCTGTGTTTGACTCCTCGTCTCTACCGAATAGATGGATTTTGTGTCTGCTTTCAGTAAGTGAGTTAATTATAAAAAGAGAGTTGTATACAACTAACTGAATCCCTGGGATTGTTTTTTCTCAGGGAAGTGGTGAAGGAAATTATTTTTCGTTAAAAATGTATGTAAAATAAACAGAATTTATTCTTTATTCCCAGATTAGAAATGATACTTGCCAAATTTGATGAAGTGCAAAATTCAGGCGGTATGATTTTGAGTGCCTGCAAAGGTAAGAATAATTAAGTTAATCTAGATCTCAAACATTTCTGAGATTAGGTAGCAGAGTTTTAGATACCCAAATATGCCTTCAAGTCAACTATTATATCACTGATTCAGCAGATTTGACTTTGTGGGTTAAAACTTGGTTAGGATATAGTAACAAAGTCTTTATATTCTGCTGATCATTACCTATCCTCTGCCTCTTTTGGAATAAGTGAAAATTTAATAATGGGTTAATTGTGTAAAGTGGCATTATTCTTTAACCTTATTTTTGGTATCCTCTGTGTTGAAGATCTAATGACCCCCTTGTCCTCTGTGTCCTATGCATAAAATGTGTTTTTCACTCAACTTATTTTGTAATTGAAGTGTAGTTGATTTGCAGTGTTGCGTTGATTTCGGCAGTTAGTTATACACATATATACATTCTTCTTTATATTCTTTTCCATTATGGTTTGTCTCAGGAGATTGAATATAGTTCCCTCTGCTATACAGTAGGACCTTGCTGTTTATCCATTCTGTATATAATAGTTCTCAGCTGCTCACCCCAGATTCCCAGTTCATCCTCCCCTGGTTTCCCTTCCCTTTGGCAGCCACAAGCCTGTTCTCTCTTTGTGGGCCCATTTCCGTTTCATAGGTTGGTTCATTTGTTTTGTATTTTAGATTCCACGTATAAGTGATATCATACGACATTTGTCTTTCTCTTTCTGACTTAACTCCAGTTCGTATGATCATCTCTAGTTTTTCCATATTACCACAAATGGTATTTCATCCTTTCTGTGGCTGAGTCATACTCCATTGTATGTCTGAACCACACCTTCTTTATCCATTTATCTGCCAGTGGACAGTTAGGTTGTTTCCACTGTAGACTTTTTAATGATTGCCATTCTGACTGGTGTGAGGTGGTACCTCATTATAATTATGATTTGCATTTCTCGGGATTTCTTTGGAAGGAATGATGCTGAAGCTGAAACTCCAGTACTTTGGCCACCTCATGCAAAGAGTTGACTCATTGGAAAAGACTCTGATGCTGGGAGGGATTGGGGGCAGGAGGAGAAGGGGACGACCGAGGATGAGATGGCTGGATGGCATCACGGACTCGATGGACGTGAGTCTGAGTGAACTCCGGGAGATGGTGATGGATAGGGAGGCCTGGCGTGCTGCGATTCATGAGGTCGCAAAGAATTGGACATGACTGAGCGACTGAACTGAACTGAACTGAATAATTAGTGATGTTAAACACCTTTTCTTGTGCCTGTTGGCCGTCTGTGTGTCTTCTTTGGAGTATTATATAATTAGGTCTCTGCCCACTTTTCAATTAGGTTGTTGGGGGTTTTTTGCTGTTGTTGAGTTGTATGAGCTGTTTGTATATTTTGGAAATTAAGCCCTTGTCAATTGCATCATTTACAAATATCTTCTCCCATTCCATAGGTTGTCTTTTGGGTTGTTTTTGTTGTTGTTTTAATGGTTTCCTTTCTTGTGCAAAAGCTTGTAAGTTTGAATAGGTCCCATTTGTTTATTTTTGGTTTTATTTCTATTGCCTTGAGAGACTGACCTAAGAAAACATTGGTATGATTTATGTTAGAGAATGTTATGCCTGTGATAGCAGAGTAATTGTTTTACTTAACTGATTTTTAGTAGAAATTGTAGGGTTGATTACTCTGTTACACCTGTGTTTAGACTGTCAGTGATGATACCAGTGAAGAAACACAGACATAGGAACTTCACCAGTATAATCATTTTTGGCTTCTTAATTAGAATGAGACCTCCTTGGAATTCAAGGAGGCTTGGTGTTGGTATCTAGTATTTATTTGATTTTGTGGTTGCTCTTCCTTTTTGTAAGGTTGCTAAATTGTGTTTCATCTTACTGGGTAGCATTTACCTTACCTTCAGTCCATAAGTGTTAATTAACTGTATATGTGAATAATATATTCTGTTTCCAAAGATAGTATAGGTAGTTTTTGCGCCTAGGAAAATAGGTTTATTTTATAAAGATAGTATACTTAATAATGTATATGATACTGGAGAAAAAATTTGTTGTGTGAATTATTATAGTCAGGTGATAGTAAGACTAGTTATTAATATAATTTAGTTAGTTTTTTCCAGATTAAACCAAGACTAAATATGCTTGCCTAGAGAATTCCATGGACAGAGGAGCCTGGTGGACTATAGTCCACAGGGTCACAATGAGTCGAAGTGACTTAGCATGCAAGCCTTGTTGTATTGCATTAAGGCAGATGTAGTAAGAATTTAGTGTTAAAAAGATTGTGTCTACCCTAATCTAAACTTAGTTGCAGGAGCATAAATTGATTTCAGCACTACCGGTCCTCACCCTGATTACCAGCAATTTCTCACTCTTCCTCTCTGAATAGAAGGTGTTTTAAGTACTTTGTTCTTAGTTTACCAGCAGCTACCTCTGTCCATTTCCGTACGAACCAGAAAGAGCAAAAAGATGGCGAATTGTTAAAATTCCTTGAATTAAGGAATTGTGTTTTTGTACCATTTACAGTGCATTCTCATTTGTGTATTCCAGACTATGTAGTCACACCTCTTAAGAAAAATACAATGCATACTATAAATTTAAGATATCTATTATTTGATTGTGGTTTATTTTGAAAGTATTGCCCTTCTTGTATTTTGTGAGGTTATTTTTGTTACCTTCAAAAGATAGAAGGTTTTTTTTTTTGTTTACTATTCTTTTATCTCTCATTTCTTTTTCTTTTGATGATCTCTCCATAAACAGGGAGATTTAGGGTTAGTACCTGGCATTTATGTCTCTTGGAGAGAAACCCTCAGGAATCCTTTTGTTTTGGAGATTATAATCTGAATATTGAAAGTATAGTCAAATGTGAACGTTAAAAATCTGTAATATATATATTGGTGTGTAAAAATTGGTCAGGATGATTTTGATGATGGTATTGTACTATCATTGAAAAATACTGTATCAGCTTCGTTATTAAGAGGCTAAAAGAGGAAAGCCCATTTGTCGTGTTGGCGGGACCCAGGGCCCAAGCCTCTCCCACCTTGTCTTTATTATCTCTCAGTGATAGTCCAGCCCAAAGGCTCCACATGGCAGCCATGTGCTGATGGCTCCTCAGTGTGCAGCTCTGGCCCTCGTCTGTCTCTGTGTTCCACATCCCAGAGCCTGTCACCGTGATGTGGCCTTTCTCTTTGGATGCCTGATGGTTGTCTCAGGCTTAACAGGTCCAAAAGTTAAAGCCTGTTCTCTTCCTTTCCCTCAGATCTGTTCTTTCCCCCGTTTACCCATTTCAGTCATTGGCACCACCATCAACTCAAGCTAGAAACTTTCCTGATTAGAATTATTAATAATTAGCATTGATCTCCCATTCTAACTAGTCATCCCTACCTCTGAAATCCTAATATGTGTCAAGTTTGCTAATTTTTTTTCACATCTCCACTGCTAAAACCCTACTGTAAATCTCCTTTAGCTTTTACTTGCAACCTGCTGCAGTAGGTTTCAGTTCTGTGTTTGACCCCTGAAATCTGCTTTCTACCAGAATTGAGAATGGTCTTCTTAAAATGTAAATGGATTTTGTAACGAGAGTGAAGAAGACAGTTAAAAGTTTCAGCCTAGACAAACCTACGTTCTAGGGAAAGAGAGATCATAAGTAAGTAAACATATCCAGAGTGGTTGCAGTTGGTAATGAAAGAAAATACAACTACTCCTTGTCTAATGAATATACTAAAATTCATTTAAATTATTCCTTAAAATCCTCGCTGCTAAGTAAAAAAGCCATTAAATGAATAATTTCCTAATTTTTCCTAACATTTTATTTCCTAACAGTATATTTCATCCCAACCCAAGATGCCTGAATAATTTTTACAGGTAGAAAAATATGTCAATTGAGCACTGAAAACCAGTTTTATTAACTGGCAAGTTGAAGAAGGAAACGGCAGCCCATTCCAGTACTGCCTACAGAAAATCCGTTCCATGAACAGAGGAACCTGGCAGGCTACAGTCCATTGGGTGGCAAAGGAGTCAGACATGAGTTAGTGACTAATCAACAACAGCAAACAAGATTATACCTAAAATAATGTAATGAAGGTTTATTTGACTCCATTTTTTATTTTTGCACAATTTTTCCCCACATAATTTTCAGTCCTTTGTTGGCTCCTTGTTACTATTCACTCAGACTAAAACTTGAAAATACAGTTACAGACAGGAAAACATTTAAGTCACAATAAAGGCTCAGCATGGAAACTTGTAGACGTAGTTCATGCACATAACAGAATGAAGAGCTATTAAAGATATCACCTCTTCTCTCTCTCACTTGGTGTACATATGCAAAACAAATCATTTGAGTTCAGCCAAACCTGGTATTTAATTTGGGTTTGTTTCATCTGATGTTCTATGACTAGAAAACTGTTACAAGCAGTAAACACTTTAGTGTGTCTTTGCCTCAAACTATAATAAGGAAATACCATACTTCTTATATTGATTTAGGTTGTTTGGGGATGAAAAAGTGATCTTACTAAATACAAACAAACAAAAACCAACCCAGAAGGTTTGTTGTAAAAGTGGTATAAGGGTCTAAGAGCCGCTGTAGTTTAAAATCTGTCATCTGCGCAGTCATTAAGTGCAGTAAATAGGGTATGGAGATGTTAACTCAGTGGTGCCGCATTGGACAGAAGGGTGGCCAAGCCTCTCTGAGCATCGACATACTTGAATTGAGACCTGATAAAGGAGAATGAGCTGGTCATTGGATACATGGTGGTAAAAAATGCTTTGGGCAGAGAAAATGTGGCCGTAAAGGCCGAGAGGTGGAAAAGATCTTCATGTATGTGAGGAAAGGAGTGGAGGAGGCCAGGGCTGACTAGAACCTAGTGCAGAAAGAGCTAGGTTGGAAGTGAGAGCGTCTATGAGAGCTAATTGGAAATGTAAGCAGGAACCAGGATATGAGGGTCTTGTAGGCCTTAGTAGGATTCTTGATAGGCTTTTGGGAATAAGAAGGATTTTAGACTGGAGAAGCTTGTGGTAAGTGGTAGTGATATGACCTCAAACTACCTATATACATTTATTGTTTGGGAAAATTGTCTATTTTATTTCCTCTTCCATCTTCCTCTTCTCCCCTTATGCACGTCCTAATGCATAACCTTACATCTCATGCTTTTGGCTCTGATTTCTTTCATGCTTGCCATATCTGTACCCTTTTAAGTTTTGTTTGAACTCTTTGACTTGATTTTCTAGAGCATTAGTTCAGCACACTCAAGAACACAAAGTAAATTCTATTATCAGAGATTTGAGTGTGTCATATAATTTGGGAATAGTGAGAAATGCATGGTATTTTTTTTTGTCTTGAGGGTATTTCAAGTCTGACTTTAATTCTCATTATAGAGTAAGTTAGGCAGAATCCTTAAGTGCAGTGGAATTAACTGCTATTAGAAGGAAACTGGATTTAAAATTAATCAAATCATGGCTGAAAGAAGGCAACAGCAGCACTGTAGAAGGAAAAGACTGAACCTTGCAGGCACCCTGTGATTACGGCTGGGTCTGGTGTCATCATGGAGCTTTCTAGACAGGCTCCTACGCTCACTGAGATGTAAACACGGATGTGTTGGTGGCTGTGACTGCAAGTCTTTTTCTTTTTTTTTTTTCCACTGAAAAAACTCCACATAATTCTGATTTGTCAAGTGTGTGTGTGTAGGACCGAATGCAATCTTGGCGTGTAATCATTGTAAAATATCTCCCAGCTTCTCTGTTTG
This sequence comes from Oreotragus oreotragus, assembly GCA_006410675.1. Taxonomy (NCBI): domain Eukaryota; kingdom Metazoa; phylum Chordata; class Mammalia; order Artiodactyla; family Bovidae; genus Oreotragus; species Oreotragus oreotragus. Next base: position 58,061 of record SJYX01021796.1, on the reverse strand, counting down.
AAAACGGTTGCTAGGAAAATAATTGTTTTAGAAGGTTGGCAATGAAATAAAGCATAGAAACTAGGCTTTGAAATTACCTTGATATTTGGCTATGCGAGGCAGTAAGGTAGCTGGCAGTCTAGTTGATAACATACCCTTTGGCGAAAAGCAAAGCAGCCCTTTCCTTAGGTTGAGTGAAAAACGTGTCTGTCTGTGACCAGGAGCCCCAGGGCCTTCTTGGAGCTTGACAGTATGCTGCTGGCTGTGCAGCGTGGATGCAGGGTGCTCCAGTCCCCGCAGCTGCGCACTGGCTGGGTCCTGTCTCCGCCAGAAGCAAGCTTTGTTCCGTGTGGCCCTGCTGTCCGCACACAGAGCAGCCTTTGATGGGCTGCCTTTGACGTGATTTGTTTACGGCAGCCAGAAATGCTTCCTGCATAATGAGAGCAGTTAATCATGGAAACTGGGCTATTCCTGTTTGTGTGCTTCTAGCAGTCTCCGTTGTAAATATTAAAAGGTAACGACAAAAGGATGAAAACCTCTAAAAAAGGCACAAATCAGTTAATCCATCAGATCATGTGATTGCTACTGATTACATGGATATCTTTAGGGAAGCAGAAAATGATTGTTGAACACATGCCTTGTGTTTTGATGACTGCATTAAAAGTCCCTCAGTGGGATGGCATTTATTGGCTCCCAGAGCTTTTCTTACATTAAATTTCAGGCAGGCAGCACAAGGAGAAATACCACAACCTGTATCTAACCTCTTACATGCAGTTAAAGAATAATCTTGATCAAGCTCTGCGAGGCTCTGCTAAAGAGACGAGGGTTTTCACCAAGACCCCAGACTTTTATTTTGAAGTGGAGTAGCAGCTGTTGGCTATTGCGGTGCAGAGCTGCAGCGCGGCCTGGGTCACACCGTGCTCCGGGTGTCTGCAGGGTGTCTGCAGGCTGCAGGCCGAGCCCAGTGGCGCAGGCACCAAGCTGCATTTGTTTGTTGTGCTGTTTGACCTCTTGGTTTGAGAGAGCTCCCTGGACCATCTGAATGGCTATGGGAGATGGTGAGTAAGATTTATTTTTCTTCTTTTGCTTGTGGTGTACACTTCCTTTTAAAGTGACGGTCATTTGCTGTATAAGAAATGTATTTCTCCCTAAAGAATGAAGGACACTTTGTGTATGTGTGTGTACACACCGCTTGTATGTTCATATATGCACGTGTATGTGTGCTTGTCATTGGTATCTTTTTCTACTTGATATGTCTGTATGGAATCTGGCAAATATGACAGTTTACCTTGCATCTTACCAAGCAAACCCTCTGTCTTCGGTGGTGGATATAAAGGGATATTGAAAGAAACATGGAAAATATGCAGAAGCTTTGAAGAGAGGACATGGCCTTTGAAAGAATGACAAATTTGACAGAGTTACCTAGCTTGACAAAATTGCTGTTGTATTGACAACAAGTAGAATTCTATAGTGATTAAGTAGATAAAGAGGCAAAATGGCTTGCCGTAGACACTGTTTTAATTGATGTGCTTGTTATTTGTCAATATCTCTAGTAAGTAGTTCTCTAGAAAGTATTTAGTCCTTTATAAATTCTATACAGATAAGTTTGATTAAAAAAAACGATTTTGCCAGTGTTTTACTGTGAGTAGAATAATTTTTAAAATGTATTTTTATAGTGCTGTCTAGTTTTCCAAAGCACATGAGTATACTTATTGTCCATTAACTCCTAAGGTACAAATAAATGAAGTGTAAAGAGGATTTTGGTATTTCCATTTCACAGATTAGGAAACTAAGGCTTGTTGAGATTATAAGTCCCAGATTCAGGCACAGAGCAAACAAGAATCAAATCTAGAGCCTCAAATGTGCCTTTGGTATTGTCCTTCATAACATTTAGTACTTCAGGTTTTTTTCTTCATTATTAAACCTTTTGTTAAGATGCTTAGAGGTATATATACTTTATAATCGCATCAACACCAGAGATGTGTACAAAGGGGAATTGAGGTTACTTCAGAAGTGTTTCATGTATTTTTCGCTACGTTCTTAAGAAAGGTTGGTTTGTATTTGGAAGTTTTTTTTTTTAAGAGTTTCAGCCTTCTTTTATGACTGTTTAATGACTTCTGTCTAAGGAGTTTGTCCCCTTGGAATGCTGAGGCATAGGGTGCAAATTTATATTAAAAAAATCATATTGGTAAACAGTCTTTTAGATAATTATATATATGTTAATGGAATATGATAGTAAATCTGATTTTGCATATTGTTATAGTTTATTTCAGGAATTTATCTAACTTTTATATGTCCTAATAGAAATAAACAACAATGTAATTTTAACTTCCAGTTTTNAATGCTGAGGCATAGGGTGCAAATTTATATTAAAAAAATCATATTGGTAAACAGTCTTTTAGATAATTATATATATGTTAATGGAATATGATAGTAAATCTGATTTTGCATATTGTTATAGTTTATTTCAGGAATTTATCTAACTTTTATATGTCCTAATAGAAATAAACAACAATGTAATTTTAACTTCCAGTTTTTAAGGCAGAAGCCATCAAAATTAATGAATTAAGTTCTCATATACTTAAGGTCATTGCCAAATTTATTTGATTATTATTTTTAAACTTTATTTTCTAAGCAGATCTAAATGTTGCATTTTATTTGGACTGTATCCAGATTTTATTTCTTTCTTAAACATTATAGGTTCAGTAGCTATCAGTGTATATTTAATTACTTTTTCTTTTTTCAATAATACTAAATCCATTCAGACTGTTTAAGAATGTGTTGATTTTTTTAAAAAAGTCAAAGTAACAACCTCTTAAAGCTCAGAGAATAACTTTCCCGCATATTCTCTTCCTCTTTAAAATGAAAATACTTTTATTGGATTTTAGTGATAAAGTAATACATCTTTATTAAAAAATTAAAAATCTAAGCAGTATCAGGTCATCCTGGGGTTTATAGTTCTTGAGTCTCACATGCGCGTCTCTGTATGTTAGTCTCTCTCACATGTACGTGCATCATGCTAGTAACAGGTCATCCTGGGGTTTATAGTTCTTGAATCTCACATGCGCGTCTCTGTATGTTAGTCTCTCTCACATGCAATGTACATGCATCATGCTAGTAACAGGTCATCCTGGGGTTTATAGTTCTTGAGTCTCACATGCGCGTCTCTGTATGTTAGTCTCTCTCACATGCAATGTACATGCATCATGCTAGTAACAGGTCATACTGGGGTTTATAGTTCTTGAGTCTCACAAGCGCGTCTCTGTATGTTAGTCTTTGTCACATGCAATGTACATGCATCATACTAGTATCTTGAGAATATATACAGCACTGGTTTATGCTCTTCCTTATGTATTTTGTTTTTTATTCTTTAATGTGCTAGTATCTTCTCTTTTTCAAAAATCAAATACTGTAAATAAAGAACCACCTCTCAATTACCTCCAAACCCCTAAGCCTAGAGATCAGCAGAGAGGAACACTTTTATTAGTATGGAGTTTGTTTTTTTCATACCTTTTACTCTGCCTTAACATTCATATTAAGTATCAAAATAGTTTTGTTTGGACTTTGTTTACATGAATGGTATCATTCTCAACATCTTTGCCATTTACTGTGTCTGCTCAGTAGTGCATAGTGGTAGATTTTTCTAAAAATGTCATCATATGTAGCTGTTCTCCTTTGTTTGCAGTGTTGCATAGTACTCCATAGTATGGATATGTGTCATAAATATCTCTTTGTCTATGGCATTTCAGATTGCTTAATCACATATAACTTTTCTAAATGATTCTGAAATGTACAAATCATGTGTGTGTGTGTGCACATATATTTTTGCACACACATTTTTAAAACCAGTCTAGAGGTAGACTTTCCAGATCAGAGTTTTTATTCACTTCAAGTTGTTTTAGTTTTCCCAAAAAAGGCTGTACCACTTCTTGCCAACAGTGCTTTCTATCTTACATTCATTTCAGTTCTCATGATTATTAATCTTCTAAAAATTTGCATATCGGATAGGTAAAAAATATCTCACCCTTTAAAAAAAATTTCCTGTCTTTTTTCTGATAACATTGATCATCTTCATATGTTTGAATGTTTATGAATGTTTATTTTTTTTTATTGTGAATTGCTTTGTGGCATCTTTAGGCAACTTTTTTTTTCCCCCTGTGCATCTTTTGGGCTTCCCTGGTAGCTCAGCTGGTAAAGAATCCACCTGTAATGCAGGAGACCGTGGTTCGATTCCTGGGTTGGGAGGATCCCCTGGAGAAGGGATAGGGTACCCACTCCAGTATTCTTGGGCTTCCTCAGTGGCTCAGGTGGTAAAGAATCTGCCTGCAATGTGGGAGACCTGGATTTGATGCCTGGGTTGGGTGTATCTTTTAGAGATACTTGAGAATAATTTTTAAAATTTTATTTTTTAAAATTAATTTTTATTGGAATAGAGTTGATTTACAGTGTTGTGTTAGTCTCTGCTGTATGACAGAGTGAGTCAGTTATACATACACTTACATCTGCTCTCTTTTAAGACTCTTTTCCCATATAGGTCATTACAGAGTATTGGGTAGAGTTCCCTGCGCTCCAGCTTTTTGCTTTTGGCTTTTTCATTTATAGTTTCTCTTTCTGTGTTCTGGTTATTAGTCTGTGATCTGTTAAAAATGTTATGTAGGCTTAACTTCATGGACATATGAAAGATTTTAGTAACAGATTTGAGAAGCACTCTAATGACTATCAATTGAAGAGGTGTTGGGGTGGCTTTCTTGTGCCTTTTTGTTTAGCTGTCTTTATCCTCACCCAAGGGTACAAAACAAAGCAGTCAGATGATTATGAAGTAGCTCTGGGCAGTTAAACCAGATAGAGTTAAAAACCTGTAGGATTATTTTGTGGCGCTGAGCCCTGAAATCTGCCTCAAAAGCTCACAAGAGGAATTTGGCCTTTTGTTGTTATGCTGCAGAGTGACTGGAAAGAAATAAGGTTTTGTTGCAAATAGATTGTTTCTAAACTTTAAACAATTCAAAACAGTCTATTCTTCCAAACATGAATCTTTTAAAAAAAGACAAACAAGTGATGATATAACCTTGGCTTTCTCTTAGCCTTTTGGGACCATTCTAATCTGACACGTAACTACTGGTTTGGGGGATCGAGAACAACAGCAAGAAATTAATGCTGAATAGATTTCTCTCCTTCCAAACCCTTGACTGTTCTGTGTGATACACTCGGAGTCAATAATTTAAGGCACTGAAAGAAGCAGCCCTTTAACTTACTGACCAAAAGGACAAACTTTTCTTCTAGGAGCAATAAGGGGAAAAAATAGCCTATGAGGAGAGGAAATAAATTAGAAGTGAGAAAAAAAAAATTGGGCATTCAACAGCAATAAAGGCAGGAAAGTAGTACTTACTAAGATTGAAAATCTTCTTGAAACAGACCCATTTACCCTTCTGGGTACAAAGTGTTGGACATCAGTAGCAACCTATCTGCAAACATGATGTTGCTCATGAACCTGATTTTTCATGAAAAGGTTTACGTCTTTTCATTGTACACGTAGAATATGTAGTTGATGTCCTTGACAGCTGTTGTAACCAACCTGTAGCGGTGGTGACATTTTAACTACCTAAAATGATGACATTTTAAAGGTTTTAAATAAGCCTTACTATGAGCCTCATTTATTGTTTAGTTTGATATTATGGTTATTATGAAATATGTTGTTATTTAATTTTATTAATACCAAATAGTGATTTAAATTGTTTGTCCTTTTACTTCACAGAATTACTGAAGGTCTTGAATTTTTAATATTATTTTTAATTGAAGGATAATTGTTTTATAGTATTGCATTGATTTCTACCAAATATGAACAGTAATCAACCATAGGTTTACCCATGTTCCCTCCCATTTGAACATCCCACCTATCTCCCTCCCTGTTTCCTCTACGTTCTTAGCGAGCCCCAGTTTGTGTTCCCTGAGTCATACAGCAAATTCCTATTGGCTGTCTGTTTTACATATGATAATATATGTTTCCATGTTACTCGCTCCATACCGCCCACCCTCTCCTTCTTCCCCCCACTGAACTGTGTCCATAAGTCTGTTCTCAATGTCTGTGTCTCCATTGCCACTTGCAAATAGGTTCTTCAGTACTATCTTTCTAGATTCCATATGTACGTGTTAGTATGTGATAATTGTTTTCCTCTTTCTGACATATAATAGGCTGTAGGTTCATCCACCTTATTAGGACTGTCTCAAATGCGTTCCTTTTTATGGCTGAGTAATAGTCCATTGTATATGTAACAAAGCTTCTTTATCCATTCATCTGTCAGTGGACATCTAGGTTGCTTCCATGTCCTAGCTATTGCAAATAGAACTGCAACAAAGATTGGGTTACATGTGTCTTTTTCAGTTTTGGTTTCCTCAGAATTAGTGGAATTGCTGGGTCATATTCCTGGCTTTATTCCTAGTTTTTTAAGGACTCTCCACACTGTTCTCCACAGTGACTGTATCAACTTGCTTTCCCACCAACAGTGCAAGAGGGTTTCCTTTTCTCTACAACCTCTCCAGCATTTATTGTTTGTAGATTTTTTGATGATTAGCCTTTCTGACCCATGTAGGGTGATATCTCATTGTAATTTTGATTTGCATTTCTCTAATAATGAGTGATGTTAAGCATCTTTTCCTGTGTTAGCCATCAGTATGTCTTCTTTGGAGAAATGTCAGTTTAGGTCTTTTGCCTATTTTTTGATTGGGTTGTTTTTCTGGTGTTGACTTGTATGAGCTGCTCATATATTTTTAAAATTAATTCTTTGTGAGTTGTTTCATTCGCTGTTTTTTTCCCCATTCTGAGGGTTGGTTGTCTATTCACCTTTATATGTGAATAGTTTATAGTTTCATTTGCTGTGCAAAAAGCTTTTAAGTTTAGTTAGGTCCTACTTGTTTGTGTTTGTTTTTATTTATTTTTAATTGAAGGATAATTGTTCTATAGTATTGCATTGGTTTCTACCAAATATCAACATGAATCAGCCATAGGTTTACCCATGTTCCCTCCCATTTACTCTAGGGGGTGGGTCATAGGCGATTTTGCTGTGATTTGTGTCATAGAGTGTTCTGCCTATGTTTTCCTCTAGGAGTTGTATAATTTCTGGTCTTATATTTTGGTCTTCAATCCATTTTGAGTTTATCTTTGTTTTTTGTTGTTGTTGTTGTTGTTGTTTTTCTACGCTACCGAGGCTTGCTTGAGTTTATCTTTGTATACAGTGTTAGGAAGTATTCTAATTTCATTCTTTTACATATAGCTGTCCAGTTTTCCCAATACCTCTTATTGAAGAGACTGTCCTTGCCCCATTGTATATTCTTGCCTCCTTTGTCAAAAATAAGGTGTCTGTAGGTGTGTGGGTTTATCTCTGGGCTTTCTGTCTTGTTCCTTTGGTCTGTATTTCTGTTTTTGTGCCAGTAGAAGGTCTTGAATTTTTAAAGATCCCTTTGATGAAGAGGGTAAAAGTTTTCAAATATCTTTTAATTAGTTATTTAATAGAGCTTCCTGGTGGTTTAGATGATAAAGAATCTGCCTGCAATGCAGGAGTCCTGGGTTCAATTCCTGGTTGGGAAGATCCCCTGGAGAAAGGAATGGCAACCAAATCCAGTATTTTTGCCTGGAGAATTCCATGGACAGAGGAGCCTGGTGGGCTACAGTCCATGGAGTCACAAAGAGTAGGACACAACTGAGCAACTAGCTCTAATGAATTAATATCTACCTAGAAATTTTAAGAGACTACCAAGTTTTTTGGCTTTTCTTCAACTTTGTATGGAATAGACTTTATTTTTAATAACTAAGAAGTAACTATTTAAGATTAACTGTGCTGTTGAACATGGTATTTTCCTGTGAATATTGAAATCTGGTGATTATTTTATTTTGAAGCACTTTGATTTTCAATTTCTAATAATTTTACTAAATTTTTTTTATTTTAGTTTAAACTGAAGGCATTCTTTATTGTTACGGTTGGATTATTTTACTTATTTTTAAAAAATTTTATTGGAGTATGATTGCTTGATTATTTTACTTCTGTAAGCTTGTGGGTTTTTTAGCCCTAGGAAGTTGTCTTATTTTGTTTGGTTATTTTTTTAATAATAGTTTCTCCACAAGTCTCACTTTATGGAATTGCTTATAGTCAGATATTGAACCTCCTAGATTGATTCACTGTGTCTTTTATGTTTTAAGTTTTATGTTTTTTCCTTTTATTCTCTGTTCTGGGAGATTTCCTTGATTTTCTCATCTAGTTCTTCTATTAAATTTTAATACTGGCAAACAGAAGTTTAAATGGTTCAAAAAACTGACTTTTCGTTTTCTGGTGGTTCCATTTTTACTGAATGCACTTGCATACCTGTATGCAAAATGTTAAACTCCCTGAGCTGATGGTTAGACAAGCTTAATGATGAAATCATTCCATGGGTTTCCAGTTGTTCCTTGCTAATCAGCCCTGTACTTACTAGCTTAGAAGCTGTCGCTTCTCTGTCACTCTGCAAGGTAGATGAGTTCCCTCTGCTATTTCAGAGAATTCTGAGTTGCAGCTTTTCTGTCATACTATTCTTCAGAAGCCTTCCGTCCTTCTTATTTGCATCTTGTAGGAAATCGATACTGTCTGTAGGTGCTGATTTCACATACTCTCTGCTCTGCTTCATTTTCTTTCCTCTTATGATGTTGCTTATCATTTTATTGGGGTTTCATTGTAGGGTCTTGAGCAAGAGAGTAAAGTGATTCAAATTACCACAGTTATTTTAAGGAAACATTTCAAACATACCTAGAAATAGAGAATATATTGTAACAAACCTCCCTTACCACCTATCATCCAGCTTCAAGAAATTATCAGTACATAGCCGATCTTTATTCATCTGTATCCCTACCTGTTTGCTCCAGCCTCATTCTCCGACTGGACTGGGATGTGTTTGTTTGCACATATGCACACGCACTCCTTCACATATGTAAAATAAAGTAAAATTTAGTATAAATAAAGTATAATAAGTAAAATAAAGTATAAATTATAAGACCATTTCACATATAAAAAATTAACCCACAGTACCAAATACTCAGTGTTCACATTTCTGTGATTATTCCATACATGCCTTTTAATGGTTTGAGTTCAGTTCAGTTCAGTCGCTAAATCATGTCTGATTCTTTGCAACCCCATGGACCGCAGCACGCCAGGCTTCCCTGCCAGTCACCAACTCCTGGAGTTTACTCAAACTCATGTCCATCCAGTTGGTGATGACATCCAACCATCTCAACTGTTAACCCTTCTTCTTCCCGCTTCAATCTTTCCCAGCATCAGGGTCTTTTCAGATGAGTCAGTTCTTCACGTCAGGTGGCCAGAGTATTGGATCTTCAGCTTCAGCATCAGTCCTTCCAGTGAATATTCAGAACTTATTTCCTTTAGGGTTGACTGGTTTGATCTCCTTGCAGTCCGAGGAACTCTCAAGAGTCTTCTCCAACACCACAGTTCAAAAGCATCAATTCTTCAGCGCTCAGCTTTCCTTATGGTCTAACTCTCACATCCATACATGACTACTGGAAAAATTATGGCTTTGACTAGATCAATGTTTGTTGGCAAAGTAATGTCTCTGCTTTTTAACATGCTGTCTAGGTTGATCATAGCTTTTCTTCTAAGGAGCAGGCCTCTTTAAATTTCATGGCAGCAGTCGCCATCTGCAGTGATTTTGGAGCCCCCCCAAATCAAGTCTTTCTCCGTTTCCATTGTTTCCCCATCTGTTTGCCATGAAGTGATGGGACTGGATGCCATGATCTTAGTTTTCTGAATGTTGAGTTTTAAGCCAACTTTTTCACTCTCCTCTTTTACTTTCATCAAGAGGCTCTTAGTTCTTCTTCGCTTTCTGCCATAAGGGTGGCCTGCATATCTGAGGTTATTGATATTTCTCCCGGCAATTTTGATTCCAGCTTCTGCTTCATCCAGCCTGGCATTTCGCATGATGTACTGTGCATATAAGTTAAATAAGCTGGGTGACAGTATATAGCCTTGATATACTTCTTTCCCAGTTTGGAACCAGTCTGTTGTTCCATGTCCAGTTCTAACTATTGCTTCTTGACCTGCATACACAGATTTCTCAGGAGGCAGGTAAGGTGATCTGGTATTCCCATCTCTTGAAAAATTTTCCATAGTTGGTTGTGATCCACACAGTTGAAGGCTTTGGCGTAGTCAATAAAGCAGAAGTAGATGTTTTTCTGGAACTCTCTTGCTTTTTTGATGATCCAATGGATATTGGCAATTTGATCTCTGGTTCCTCTGCGTTTTCCATATCCAGCTTGAATATCTGGAAGTTCATGGTTCACATACTGTTGAAGCCTGGCTTGGATAATTTTGAGCATTACTTTACTAGTGTGTGAGATGAGTGCAATTGTGTAGTAGTTTGAGCATTCTTTGGCATTACCTCTCTTTGGGGTTGGAATGAAAACTGACCTTTTCCAGTCCTGTGGCCACTGCTGAGTTATCCACATTTGCTGGCATATTGAGTGCAGCACTTTCACAGCATCATCTTTTAGGATTCTAAATAGCTCAATTGGAATTCCATCACCTCCACTAGCTTTGTTCATAGTGATGCTTCCTAAGGCCCACTTGACTTCCCGTTCCAAGCTGTCTGGTTCTTGGTGAGTAATCACACCATCGTGGTTATCTAGGTCATGAAGATCTTTTTGTATAATTCTTCTCTGTATTTTTGCCACCTCTTCTTGATATCCTCTGCTTCTGTTAGGTCCATAGCATTTCTGTCCTTTATTGTGCCCATCTTTGCATGAAATGTTCTCTTGGTATCTCTGATTTTCTTTTTCTTTTTTCTTTTTTTTTTTACTTTATTTTACTTTACAATACTGTATTGGTTTTGCCATACATCAACATGAATCTGCCACGGGTGTACATGAGTTCCCAATCCTGAACCCCGCTCCCACCTCCCTCCCCATACCATCTCTCTGGGTCATAGATCTCTAGTCTTTCCCATTCTGTCGTTTTCCTCTATTTCTTTGCATTGACCACTGAGGAAGGCTTTCATATCTTTCTTTGCTATTCTTTGGAACTCTACATTCAAATGGGTGTATCTTTCCTTTTCTCCTTTACCTTTCGGTTCTCTTCTTTTTTCAGGTATTTGTAAGACCTCCTCAGACAACCATTTTGCCTTTTTGTATTTCTTTTTCTTGAGGAGGGTCTTGATTGCTGCCTCCTGTACAGTGTCACAAACTTCCACCCATAATTCTTCAGATAATATGAAGGTTTGAATTAGGATTCAAACAAGGTTCATCATTGCAGTTATTAATAGATCTTTTAATCCTCCATTCATATCTTTTTTTTTCTCCACTTGCCATTTATTTGTTGAAGAAAAAGCATTTGAGAGTTGCCAGCATATACAGAAGATGTTTAAAACTATTGAGAATGGATGAAACTACTCATAAAGTGTATTGTCTGGAGAAGAGGATATTCACCATTTAGTGGCTGAGTGGAGGAGAAAGATACTGAGCTACAGGAACTTGTGAGCTCAGAGGGAAGCCAAGGAGAGTATCTTGTTGTAACAGCTGAGTGGAGAGTGGACAACCAGAATATTTTGGATTATTGTTTCCTAATCTCAGTTGCTAATTTAGCTATGACCATGGTCATGACTGGTATGTAAGAGTGTAAAACAGTCTAGCAATCCAAAGTCCTTTTACTCATTGTTTTAATTAGAATAAGGAAGGATATAGCTTCAAGTGAAAAGAGGAACTTTGGTGTAAGAAAGTACTTAATTTGAAACAGTGTACTTTGTGCATGAAAATCCGTGATGTGGGTTCTTAACTGAACTAGTTGGTTTACTGAAGAAAATCCACACCCAATTAATTCCTTTTTTTTGAGAAATGGTATAAAGTTTTGGCTTGCTCTTTTGTTTGTCATGTTAAATGGAGAAGTTTTTAATCTTTCATATGGATTCAGAAGCAGAAATTGCAGGTTTTGGAATATGTACCCATAAAAGTGAAGAAGAATGTTTAAATAGCCATGTAAAATATATGACTTTCATTGGAAGGAAAAAGGGAAGGGACTTATGGTAATATGAATTTACTCTTTCTTATTGGAAACCTTGTAGACCAGTTGTATTTTGGAATTCAGAATATGTCAGAGTATAGAAAAATAATATGGTCATACACCATGCATCATTATATAACAACTCTACCTGGGTCTGAGACTGCCCCTTGTACTCAAGTACATTAATATTTTTTGTAGTCAAATGTATGCAAATTCACAGTGAGTAAAATAAGACAATAAATAGTCTCTTGTCAAATCGCATCATATTTTGTTATAAACTGAGTTCAAATCAGTTCACATTTTGCCACCAGGTGAATTTAAAAAGACAAAGCAAGCTGAAACTGGACTTCCAAGTTTTTTGATTTTCAGGAATGCAGATACAGGATTGTGGGCCTGTAATACCTCAGTGCTTGCTGAGGACTGTTTGCAAGTGTTGAAAGTAGGAAACAAAAGGTAAAGTCTTATTGAACTTGGGCTTCTTTTTTCTGTCCCCCTCAATTTCTGCCTGTGCCCCCCCCGCCCCGCCCCTTTTCTTATCCCCTTCCTGCTCTTTTCTCCGCCTCCATCTCCTTATCCTCTGTCTCCGTCTCTTCCTTCTCCTCGCCTCTTATTTCTNTTATTGAACTTGGGCTTCTTTTTTCTGTCCCCCTCAATTTCTGCCTGTGCCCCCCCCGCCCCGCCCCTTTTCTTATCCCCTTCCTGCTCTTTTCTCCGCCTCCATCTCCTTATCCTCTGTCTCCGTCTCTTCCTTCTCCTCGCCTCTTATTTCTGCCCTCCTCCCTTCTGTTACCAGCTCTTCCTCCCAGTCTCCTCCTCTGTCATGTCCTCTTCCAGCGTCATCTCGTCTCCCTGCTCTTGCCACCTTCTCTCCTTTGCCATCCTGTGTATTACCACTGCAGCCTGCTCACTTTATTAGTTTCTGTCTCCTAGTTCCTTTTAATATATTCATCCTTTTCAGTTTCTGCACCAAACCATAGTATTGTCATTTTGAAACACTGAAGTGAGAACAGACGTGTCAACATAATCATGATTTATAGGTTGCTTTTGGTATTTCATCCTTTTTTTGGTTTATTCAGTAAATATTAAAGTACCTACTGTATATATCCTAGGTGATTTTTTTTTTCTGATTTTTCTTTTAGTTCACTAATGATCCCTTGAGCTGTGTCTAGTCTACTATTATGCCTGCCTACTGAATTTAAATTTCAGTTATTGTATTTTTATTTTTAGAAGTTCTGTTTTTTTTTTTTAATCTGTATCCACTTTTTAAAATACTTCAAAGTTATTTTCAAGCTTGCCTAGTAAAAACTTCCAAATGTAGATACTTAATAGTCTATGCTTAAGAATTCTCAGATTTGAATTTGGAATGCTAGGTAGGATGTTGATAATTCTGGGATCTATTCCTGCTGTCTGTTTCTTCCTTCTCATGGTGTCTTATTTCCTGTCATGCCAAGTGACATTTGGAAATTTATTTGTGCAAATAATATGAGGCCAGAGACTTTAAAAAATCTTTTTATTTATTTTTAATTGGAGAATGATTACTCAACACTGCTGTGTTGGTTTCTGCCATACATCAGCATGAATTAGCCATTGGTATGAATTTGTGGGCCAGAGATGTTCTTCCAGGAGAATGCTGCGTTTGCTCTGGCTGTGGCTTGGGAGCACCGCTAGTGTGAGTCTACTGAGTCTAGGGCCTTGGGTGGCTCAGCTGTCCGAGCAGTTGGCCTTAATAAAGTCCTCCTGGTTTTCCCTCTATTGCTCTCTTTTGAGAAAAGTTTGAAAAGAATAAAAGACTCTGAGAGGGTAAGGGTTTATTTTCGGTTCACTTTAACCTTGCAAGTAGTCATTTGGTACACCAGCTTTTGGTGGAAAAAGTCTATTAATATTTTATATCTTATGTGAGTCTTAAATTCTGCTTCCTTTGCCCTAAAGACCTTCAAAAGTACAAGTTTTGTCTTTGTATTTCTTACTGTTTATCAGATTATTAAGACTTTTTAATTTAATTTTTTAATAGGTGTTTCTTTTTATTTGTTTTGTTTTGGTTGTGTTGGTGCTTAGTTGTGGCACACGGATCTTTCCCACCAGCTCGAGGACTCTCTAATTGTGGTGACAGGGCTCAGTAGTTGTGACCTAAGGGCTTAGTTACCGCAAGGCACATGGGATCTGAGTTCCCCGACCAGGGATCGAAGCCACGTCCCTTGCGTTGGAAAGCGGTTCTTAACCACAGGACCATCAGAGAAGTCCCAAGAAAACTTTTTTAAATGTACATTTTATCCAGTTTTTATACTTGTTTGCCTTTAGTGTTTCATTTTAGATAACCTAGTAACACTCAGATGACCAATATATCTACTACTATGGGCAAGAATCCCTTAGAAGAAATGGAGTAGCCTTCATAGTCAACAAAAGAGTCTGAAATGAAGTACTTGAGTGCAATCTCAAAAACAACAGAATGATCTCCATTAGTTTCCAAGGCAACCATTCACAGTAATCCAAGTCTATGCCCGAACCAGTAATGCTGAAGAAGCTTAAGTTGTTTGGCTCTACGAAGACCTACAAGACCTTCTAGAACTAACGCCCAAAAAAGATGTCCTTTTCGTTACAGGGGACTGGAATGCAAAAGTAGGAAGTTAAGAGATACATAGAGTAACAGGCAAATTTGCTCTTGGAGTGCAAAATGAAGCAGGGCAAACGCTAACAGAGTTTTGTCAAGAGAACGCACTGGTCATAGCAAACACACTCTTCCAACAACACAAGTTCAGTTCAGTTCAGTCGCTCAGTTGTGTCNTATTTTACCCCTATTGGGTTGGACTCCTTCATCATTATTAAAAAGTCTCTAGTAATGCTTGCTCAAATTGCTTTGTGTGAAATTAGTATAGCTATGTGAACCTTTTGGTTAATGTTTATCATGATCTGTTTCTTCATTTTACTTTTAACTTTTTTGTGACCCTTAGATGTAAAATGCGTCTCTCATTTAAGCAATCTGTTTTTAAAAACAAGTTCAGTCTGGTTTTTTACTTGGACTATTTAGTTCATTTACTTTTAAAGTAGTTACTGATATATTTGATTTTATTTTTCCCACTTTTTCTTTTATTTCTGTTTTTATCCTCTTGTTTTGTCTTTTGTCATTTGCTAGTTTTTTTCAGTTAATCAGTTCTCTCTTGTTATTTTATTTTTTCTTGGATTTCTTTTTTTATGTATGTGTTTACTCTTATTTCAGTGGTTACCCTCAAGCAGGGGTAGGGAAACTGTTGCTTGCAGGCTAAATCCAGTCATCCTCCATTTTTTATACATAAAATTTTATTGAAACAGCCACACTCATTTGCTTACATATTGTTATCATTGCTTTAACACTACAGTGGCATGATTGAATAGTTGCACAGAGAGACTACATATATGTAAGGTTTGCAAAGCTTATAATATTTCCTATATAGCCATTTAGAAAAAGTTTGCCTGCTTTTACGGTAGTGCTGTGGTTCTTAAACTGGATCTTTTATCAGAATCACAAGGAGAGTTTGTTAATCCAGAGTTTCTGATTCATTAGATTTAAGTTGGGGCCTCATAATTTGCATCTCTAACAAATTGTCAAATGATGGTCAGCTGCTCACCTGGGACAACATTTTGAGTACCACTGCCTTAGAGGTTACAATCTTTGTAACCTCTTGCAAAGTTGCATCTTTGGCTTGCTGGGGCTGGTGCTAAGTCACTTCAGTCATGTCCGACTCTGTGACCCCATAGACGGCAGCCCACCAGGCTTCCCCGTCCCTGGGATTCTCCAGGCAAGAACACTGGAGTGGGGTGCCATATCCGTCTCCAATGCATGACAGTGAACAGTGAAAGGGGAAGTCGCTCAGTTGTGTCCGACTCTTTGCGACCCCATGGATTACAGCCCACCAGGCATCCTCCGTCCATGAGATTTTCCAGGCAAGAGTACTGGAGTGGGGTGCCATTTCCTTCTCCGATCTTTGGCTTACTGCAACCTAAAATAAATCACTGTGTTTACTACTTCCATGTTAATACTGAAAGCTTTAGAACCCTTTAACTTTGCTTACCTCTTAGCACTATTTTATACCAGGCTTAGGCAACAACTCAAATGTCTGTCAACAGTAGAATGGATATTAGTAACTCGTGGCACATTTCATGCACTAGAAAACTTGGAGCAGTGAGAAAATTTGTCTTCCAAACATTTTATTGAGTGAAAAGAAGCTAGGTACTAGAGTACCTATTATTTGATTCCTTTTGTATAAAAGTTCAAAAATGGGCAAAACTGACTAATCTAGTTAGCTCTGGTAGAAAATAACGACTTTAGGGCAATTCAGTGAGGGTGCTTAGAGAATGTTGATAATGATCTACCAGTCTGGAGACTGGTTACACTAGCATATTCATTTTGTGAAAATTAATTGAGCTGCAGGCTTTAATTTATATACTGTTTTCTGCCTTGTTTTGATAAAAAGGGAAAAAATAATTTCCTAATAGTTTTAGAATGTTAAGAGTTAATTATTTTTAAGTGGTAGAAGTATTTACTCATTTCAGTTCTTGTGTGTGTGTAGGAACAGAGAGAGCACTGTTTCCATGGGAACTTCTGGCTGCTCGGTGTTTTAGTGCCTCGCTCTGTAGATTTGTGTATATACTCTGTCCTTCCGAGCTGCATTTTTTTCAAAATAGGGTGGTGGCCCCCCAAAAAAGATGGTTTATTTGAGATTATATTAGTGTTTTTAACAGAGCGTTGTCTCCATAGATTTAATGGATCCAAACTGGCTGCCAGTAGCATATTGCTAAAATATGTATATATTTTTTAACTAAAAGATACATTTTTCCTACAAGTTGTACTGTTTAAGAAAAACACTTGAAGTGTAATGTGGTTTGTATTAGGGTATCTATTTGATTCTTTTTTTTTCCAGTAAATAAAACACTCTTAATTAACACTTGACTGACATTTTTTAAAATACATTGAGTAGTTGGACTTGCAGTGGTTTGTAGGGCTGATTCTGTTTTACTTGATTTGGGTGTTTGCGTAGGTAAGGGATGCAGACTGAAAGGAAAGAGACTCTGGCATATTGATCTGAAGCCTGTGATAAAGCTGCTTCTCTGCCTCGCCCATCTTGTTTGTCGTGGTTGGTTTGTGCAGGGTCCTAGAGAAAACCAGCTTCTCAGACGAGGAAAATGCACGCGTCTTGTGATTTGGAGGGTGGATTGGGGGTGGGAGGGTTCATTTTGTACGAGGAGGTTATACTAGTGTAGTTATTCATAAATAGTCCAAAAGGAGCTTTGTAGAATATTTTTGAATCGTTGATGAGAACATATTGTTCAGTTTGGTTTCTGTGGCCTAAAGAAACAGCAGATAGTAAGATTACAGAGTTAATTATGCACAGTAACAAGCACTGTGATACTCCGTGTTTTACAGATGCAATAAGAAGCACTCCAGCAGAACAAACATTGCAGAAAAGGTTATTTTTTCTTTGTATAAATTTTCATGTGGATTAAAGAGAAAGAAACATATTTAGGTTTATAAACCTTTAGTATTGAACACCCTTGAAATTTTTGTTATAGACTTAAGGATTGCAGCTCCATGGAGAATTTTTTTAAATACATGGAGAATTTTTACCTTTCATCTGGCAGTAGCTGCCATAAGATGATGTCACCTTGTAGCTGATTGGCTGTTACAGCACCTAGGGCAGGGAAGAGAAAGAAAAATGCCGGCACAAACCTCAGTGGTGGTTCTGTGGTTGTTGCTGTCTATTTTTGATAGAATCTTTGATTAGTATCAAATCTATTGTATTTGGCCATGTGAACTATCCAGAGCATCCTAGGGTGAGGGAAATTAAGAGCTTTCAGAGGAATGAGGCGACTGATTTGCAAACGGATCTGTGATTGTAAGTTGCAGAATCTGGGTATAAGAAATAAGGCAGGGTGTGCTGGAAGATGCACTATGGGAGGAGCTGGCAGAAAATGCTTGTATGAGTAGCAGAGAAATGAAAAATGCTTCTTACTACTCTAAGCGTTAATGTGTTTGGTTTTATGTCTTGACTGAATATATCTAGGTAAGAACTAAGATAATATTGTAAACTGATTTTAAATTACACTGGGTTATTTTATATAGTGTTAGTCAGTATATAAATGCTTATTCAAAGGAGCTTTATTTTGTGTTATCTATCTTAGAAAGTAATGACTATACATACCTTTTTTGATTTTTGAGTCTTATGGAAAATTGAGCAAAGCTTGGTTCTCTTAAAATATATTTTTCTAACACTTTGTGCAGATAAGAGCTTTGATGATGAAGAATCAGTGGATGGAAATAGGCCATCATCAGCTGCTTCGGCCTTCAAGGTTCCTGCACCTAAAACATCCGGAAATCCTGTCAACAGTGCAAGGAAGCCTGGTTCAGCAGGTGGCCCTAAGGTTGGAGGTAATGTAAATCCATTTCAAATCTGATGTGCATGCCTCATGCCCTTGATATGGCCACACATACTTAGAACTTCAGAGGAATATGTTTATTCATGACTGCAGCAGGATTGCAGAGCTAGAGAATCTGTTGCAGCACTCAGAAGAATGTGCTGCCTTTCTGAAAACATTTAAAATATCGTATATTGATATTCCTGTCAGAACATATGTGAATTTGTGTTTTCTTGAGATTATTTATTTTTCAGATGCCATAAAAAGATATTTAAGGGCGTGTTAGGGGTTTGGGTCTTTCTGTTTTCAAGGAGAAAGTAGGTTTTTCAGAATTTGGCTATTTTCAGGTGATTTAGTTGTTAAGGAAGTACTGATTCATATAATGTTCGTATACATTCATCTAGGGCAGAAGCCCTAAATACTCTAACATTGGAGAAATGGTTAAAGATACTGGATATTGAATAATTTGTCACAATAGGAAATGGGTGGTGGTCAAGTAAAATTACCTCAAAAATGTATTCTGGATTAGATAATGATAAATAGGAAAAACCAGGTTTTATGGCAATTATATAACACATAGTATATTCTTTGATCATATTAAACTTTTTAGCATATTGTTTATCTTTGAATTTTTTATGAGTATTTTTTTATCCACTAATTAGAAAGCTGTATTCTTAAGGTGCTAGTTTTGCCAAGTTTTTACAGAAAATGAATTCTATAAGAAAAAAGATAAATATTTAATGCTAAAAGACAGTAGTTTCTTTCTCTTTTTTTTTATTATGTGTTATAATTTGGGAAAATGGATTTTTACTTGTTTATGATAGCTAGTGGGAAAGTCATAGCCTTCAGGATTTTGTTTTTTTCTCTTTTTGTCTACTGTCCTTTTATTAAAAGCAAAAAGGAAAGAAAAATAAACTATATTTTGACCAGGTTCTATAGGTTGTGTTTTCTTGATCTTTCTATACAACCAAATGTTATTTTCTACATCATAGGATATTCTAAACATAGTAAAACTATTATAAATATTTCATCTTTTAAATATCTTTAATACTAGCAAGAAAGATGGTATGGTATGGTATATACATGTATATTTGCATGCATATAAATAATTTCTCGATATTTTGAGTAATTAATACTTTAGTATTTTAATCATTTTCTTTTTGTTTTGCAATTTTAGGAGTAAATTCTCATTCTGTAGTCATTATATCCTATTACATGATGTCTAGTATGAATTCTTATCTCTGGTATAAAGTTAATGATATTCTATGGTGGCTTACTTTTGTAACAAATGGCTACCTTCGCTAATTACAAGGGGAATATGTTTTCTGTATTTTGACTTATAAGTTTCCAATCTGTGATATTATGATAATTATTTTATGACATTGTCTTGACTTAAAATGGATTAATATTTAAAATGCATTGTGAAAATATTTAACATATTTGTGACTCTGAGCCAGTGGTTTATAATTAGCTGTGATTTTCCTGTTTTCTTTTCTTTGATGAAAGTTGAGATGGTAGTTTACCTACTAAAAGTGACTTAATTCTGATGTTAATCAACTTGATAAAATCAGATTTCTTTTTAAAGAAGCAGAGATTTTCTTAACACCATATGCCCTTCTCTGATTTGTAATCCTACCAGATAGAAGAGTGTAGGTAGCTTTCAGGATTGTCATCATCAATCACTCATACAGAGGATGCTGTCTATTTTGGTGGCAGCCCTTTCGATAAAAACAAGGGATACACCTTCGTTTTTCCTTCATTTCCTCTCCTCCTCCTCATTGTTTTGGCAATAGCATATTCATTCTGCAGTTTTTTGTTTGTTTGTTTCTTTTGTTTGCCATAGCTCATGTAGGTTCACTGCCCGTTTTTCTATCTAAGAAAAAAACTCTTAGCCAGAAGACACTGATACTGCTTCAGAAATTAATGCTGTTCTTGGCTGTCAGGCCTTCTTTGAAAATACAACTTTCAGCTTCTTTTCTTGGCAGAGGCTTACTGGTTTTTAAATCAGTCGCAGATAGGTTTCTTAGAGTTGTAGAATCTTTGAGTTAGAAGGGGCATTGGGAGTCATATAGTTAAATTTACTATTTAGGTATAGCAGTCCCTTTCAGAGTATTCCTGATACGTGGTTGATTATTCAACATCTAATTAGGTATACATTCATGGGTTAAATTTGGAACAAAAATCATCTGCAGTACCACTTCACAGACATAATTAACTGTACTTTGTTCCAGTTATTTTTATAGTTACTTTTCCAATTATTTTTACACATACAGATATTTTCTTAGGAGGGCAGGATTGGCATCCTTCAGTTTTGTATACGTTTTTTTCTTTATATTAATACTTAACCCTGACCATTTTCTCATTGTCTTAAATTACTAATTTGAACTATTCATGGCTAAATAATACCTGGGCTTGCTTTCGAGTTTTCTGCTGTCGTATGCCATCAGTCTCTCATGCATATATTTCAGCACATCTCCTGCCATTTCTTGGAATGAATTTTTAAACTACTGAATCAAAAGGTACATTGATTGCTTATGCTCTTTCATAGTTTGGCATAGTATCCTTCACAAAAGTTATAAGCCATTTCAAATCTGGGTAATTTAATTCTTATTTTATATTGCTTAAAAATCTGCTCCTTGTAACTTAGGCAGAGAAGGTGGATTATTTGTTAACATGATACTTTGAAATACTTGAGGGTTGTCCTGCCTCTATTATAACTATTGCGTTTTCTAGACTGTACATTTTATTTCTCATACCTTTATATGGAATAATGGTG
This sequence comes from Oreotragus oreotragus, assembly GCA_006410675.1. Lineage (NCBI taxonomy): Eukaryota > Metazoa > Chordata > Mammalia > Artiodactyla > Bovidae > Oreotragus > Oreotragus oreotragus. Next base: position 36,893 of record SJYX01021796.1, on the reverse strand, counting down.
AGTCAGTCCAAGCATTTTTTTTGCTACTCCGTGGTATGTAATAAATAGGCATGATTAGTTCCTGATTGAAAGTACAGTAGGTAGAGGTATGTAATAGTGGTAAAAGCCAATCACAGTTCACGGTGTTTAATAAATTTCTTTTCAGGTAAGATTTCCAAAATAAAAATAAAGTGAGCGTCTTTTAGAACCCTGATTGAATCTACTTTGAAGTTTTGGAGTTTAATTTACTTCTCCCAGAGATATAAGTTGAGATTAAAGAGGTGTATGCTATTTTTAGCAAAATATCCTATCCAGTTAATTAAAGTCAGTAGGACCTGTGTTTAATCTTTAGTGTTAGTTTTGTTTTGTTCTTTGGCTCAATGTGCCAACCTGTTCTCATACTGGGTGGCCTCTAAACCAAGGAGAATTTTTTTTAAAAGATTATGGGTTGCTCCGTATCGATACACCATTGCTATGAAAATCCATATTATGTGGCTATCAAAAGTGTCTTTTATGCTTTGCAAATTAGAATAAGGATGAATTGAATTCCCTTAAATAGTCCATTTTCTGAATAACATTTGTGATTTCATAGTAGGAATTTAGATAAACACATTTTCCCCTCTTTTGGCTTAATGGCTTCACTACAATTAGAGAATATACTTGATTATTTCAGATATTTACATTTCTATAGTATTTTAGTCAGTAATTTATTATTATTATTATTTTTTTTTTCAAAAAACTAGGGGCTGTTTTTATATATGTTTTCATTTAAACCTTGAATTTAATAAAACTCAAGTTTTATTAAAACTGATTTAGGTACTTTATTATCTCAGTTTTACTGATAAGCAAACTATAGTTTGGAGAATTTAAGCAACTTGAACTGGTCATGCTTTTAATAAGTGGATGAAGCACAAAAAGCATTTTGTTATATTGTCACCAGTGCTAAACCCACTAAACTTTAGATCCTAAAGTTCTGAGGTAAAAATCTATAGAAATCATCACCATTTTCAACATCCACAAATCAGTCATTTTAAGCCTCAACTAGTGTGATTCCCAACAAAGTAGAATATTTGGAAATAAGCAAACTAGTAATTTTTATTATAAATAGAAATGCTTTTTTTAGTGTTTTCCTCTTTACAATTGCCTTTTTAAAGCTTATCTTCTGAGTTATAATGTCCCTATTCCTGTACCAATTATTTTGGCTGCTATTCTTTTTTAAAAATAAAAATTGAGTTAGATGATGATATAATTGCTCTTATTCATAATTCATACCAGATTTTGAGGTTAGTGATTTGTCACCTGTCTTACTTGTCTTACCTGTTTTATTATTTATGTCCAAATATCTATTTTCCACAGATTATGCTAATTATTCCCATTTATTCCTGTCATGCAAACAGCAAAGTTGTTTTCCCTTTTAACAAAATCAAAGTTATGAAAATTGGTATATAATTAATAAAACAAATCTCATAGAATTTGTTTAATCTTGAAATCTGAATTTTTAATTTGTAAACCTTAGTTTCTTGTTTTTGAAATTATATAAAACCAAGTAACTTTTCTGTTTGTGTATTTTGTTTTGTTGCTTTATTCCTCTTTTATTCCTCATAACGACTGGGAATGACACTACCCAGAAGATTTTAGCCCTGAAGTTATCTTAAAAGATGATACAACCCCAGTTCAGAGGAAGAGAAGTAGAAAGTAAATAACATATCCAAGACCAGTTAGTTGTTAGCAGAGATGAGACAAGAGCCCAGTGTTTGGCCTACTGTCAGGGGCTTTTTGGATCATCTCTGGGTCATCTCCTCCCTCATAATACACGAGATACATATTTCTTATTTTTATCCTATGGAGCAAAACACTATTACATTTGGAATTTAGGGATTGGTTCGGTCTTAAATTACTGTGAACCCCAACTCATTTATTCATAAGAAGACCTGGTGCTATCTCTCTTAACTTTGGTTTTAAGATAAATATGATTTGAATAATTAACTGATAAGTAGTTAAATATAAATCAATAAGCTGCCTAATTGTCTGGTATGTCTAAAAATATATGTGTTTTGCTACAGTTACTTTCTTTTACCTCAGTTTCGTTTTACCTATTGTGCAAAAGTTGAAAAAATTTTCGTTGTACAAAGTTTATTTTATGAAGCATTCAGAATGTTTAAGAGAAGGGAGGAAGTAGTATAAACAAGCAGACTATTTTGATTGAAATTAGTAGGCATATTGAAAACCCACTCTCTTCACAGATAAGTTATTGTTCTTGTCTGCATCTTTGTCTAGAGCCTGCTATGTGTAGGGCTTCACATTAGCCACTGAGCAGACCGTCAGAATGCCCAAGGGAAAAAAAAGTGGAAAAGAAATGGCGATATCTGTCCATGCTCATTACCCCACCAACTAGTGCTAGTGCTTGTTAGTGGTTTGGCCTTTCCGTGCTTCATTTGCCCATACTTTTTGACTTGAGATTTAAGTGTTAGAAAACTACAGTGTCATATAGGTAGGCAGATTGACTTCAGAGTTTGTCTCAGAAAAGAGTGAAATATCATTAACATAGGTCACACATGGGAGGGACTTTTTCCATTAGTTAGACTTGTTATACTTGGTCCATATAAAGTAGAAGTTTTTAATATTGATAGCTTATAATTCCAAGCTTATATTTATCACATTATATTATTGAATTGATAAACATTGTTTCTATGATGACCATGTTGTACATTAAAATTTTTTTTTTACATTTAATTTTTTAATTAAAATTAAAAAAAAATTTTTTTAGAATTAATTTTTATTGGAGTATGTTGTATTGATTTCTACCCACAGTAAAGTGACACAGCCATATGGATATGTGTATCTCCTCTTTTTTAGGTTTTCTTCCCCTTTAGGTCACCACAGAATATTGAGTAAATTTCCCTGTGTTCTACAGTAGGTTCTTAGTAGTTATCTGTTTTATACACAGACATTTTTCCTTTTTAGAATCAGTTTTTGTCTTTCTTAGGAAAGCAATGGATAGTTTGATTTTTTTTTTTTTTTTTTTTAATGTAAAAGGCATGTTGTTATTGCTTGATTGCCAAGTCATGGCCGACTCTTTGCCACCCCATGGAAGGTAGCCTGCCAGGCTCCTCTGTCCATGGAGTTTCCCAGGCAAGAGTACTGGAGTGGGTTGCATTTCCTTCTCTAGGGGATCTTCCTACCCCAGGGATTGAACCTGCATCTACTGCATTAAAGGCAGATTTTTCATTGCTGAGCTACCTGGGATGCCTGTGAAAGACTGTTAACAAGTCTAACATCAGAGAAATGTTTAGAAAAAAAAGTTCTTAATATCTTGTCTCTCTAATCTCTTTGCCCTAAGTAGCCTGTATTATCTATGATATTCCTTCCGTATCTTATTCCACGTTTATTTGTGTAGGTATTCAGATTAGATTATATTTTTGCTCACATTAAACGTGCTGGTAAACACTTTGCAGCTTGCTTTTTTTCCCCACACACAAAACATATTTTTGTTTTTTTTAACATCAAGAATGAGAGCTGTCACATTTTTTTTTAATAATGTAGAGTATCCCACATTATTGATGTACCATGATTTAATAAACCATTTCAGTGTCAGTGTCATTCAGGTTGTTCACAACTTGATGCCATTACTAAGAATGCAGGTCTCCATGTACTTATATATTTGGACCTTCTGGTGCTTCTAATCTGTAGAACTGTTCCGTTTGTGGTTTAGTGGCTGTCATGTCCAACCCTTTTGCAACCCCATGGACTGTAGCCTGCCAGTCAGTCTGTTCTGAAGAGAGTACTTTAGGTTACCATTTCCTTCTCTAGAAGGAAATCTGTAGAAAAGATGCCTTTAAATGAGGTTGCTTGGTTTTCATTTTAATAAAGACATTATTTCTCCAGCATTGAATAGAACAGCTTCATTAATTGTCATTTTGGTGAATGACATTTGGTGAATGTCACTTGGTACCGCTTTCTTTCAATTTGCATCCACCTGCCCAGCCAGGCAGCAATGCGCAAATGTTTACTGAAAGCTTTTTCAGTGTGCTGCTGCTTTTTTAATCTCTAGGAAATATCAGGGAACGGAACCAAGACCTGTCCTCCTAGAGTTTATATTCCAGTTAAATTTGGAATATTTGAATTTATTAATGGGAATCAGCATATTCTCTTATGTGAGTTATAATTTATTATTTTCCCATTTTTAAAAATTGGGCTGTTCTATCTTCTCAACAATTTGTTACAATTTTTAAAATATTAGGCCTTTTATGCTCGTATTATAAGTCACAAATGTTTCCTCAGTCTCTCTTTTGTCTGTGGCATTTTTATATCAAAATTTTAAAATTTTGTTTTGGTAGGTAAAATATCTGTCTTTTTTTTTTTTTTACTTCCAAATTTCCTCTCTTGTATAAGGACTATTTTGACCAGTCCCAAAAGTTTATACAAATAGTCTAATTTATTCTAAAACAAAATTATTTTACATTTAGTTTGTTTCATATATCTGAAATTCTTTTCTATAAGGTGACAGTATATTCATTTTAATTTTTTCCTCAAGCATGGACAAGTTATTGTCTTTGCAGTTAGATGAAATATTCTTTACTCCATTGACTTGAGATAACTACCAACTGTGTGGATTTTTATTCCTGTAGTTTTCCTTTTTCCCTGATGTTAATCCATACTTACTGTAGCTTTTTAGTGAGCTAGAATTTATGTAGCTTTTACTATGAAAAATTTTTAGCATATAGCAAAGTTGGCATACAGCAAATAATCATCACCCAGATTTAACAACTAGCATTTCACCGTATTTGTTTTAATATCTCCATATAGAAATATTCTCATGCATACTTTTTTCAGAACTTAACAGTTGGAAAGTAAATTGTCGACATCACAACATTACAGCCATAAGTATTTTAATATGAAACTTCTAATTCTTAAAAATGTCTTCATTATAACCATAATACCATTATCATATGCCAGAATATTTCATAGTATTATGTATAAAACAATTCCTTTACCAATTTTTATACCACAACATTGACTTTTTTAAAAAAGTCTAAGCCAGTTGTCTTAATATTTTCTCATATTGTGGATTTGTCTGATTTCTTTGTGGTGATACTTAACTTGTTCCTTTAAGCCCTTTTCTTTTCTGTAAATTTATTCTTTTAAATTATACACCTCCTTTTAAGCACTTCCATTCTATACTCAAATTTTCTCAAATATCCTAAGAATATTTTCAATAATAAGTGACTCTGTGGGACCTGAAAGAAAAATAGACTGTTTCTTAGTTCAGGAATGCCCTCTTCTGTTGGCATAGTGAAATGCAACTTCTTTTCTAATTAATACAAGGGGGTTTTCTATTATACTTCTGACTCTGTGACACTATGACACCATCTTGTTTCAGGAGAACCCTTATCTTCTCTTCCTTTATCCACCAGGCTTTGAAGGGATACCCCCCTCATCTAGGTGCTGCTTATCCCTGGTTCTACAAGGAACCGTACTTGATACCTGCGTGCTCCTCTGCCAGGATCCTCCTATTCCATACACATTGCTCAGAATTTTCTCTCCAGCAAGGGCTCTGTAGTTGACATTGCTGGTTTTAGGATGTTTATGTTCCCCGTTTATCTATAATGGGACAATTGAAGTTTGAAGTGAGAACGTGTATAACAAGTTATGTGCTCTGGGCAGTTTTATTTGTTTTCCTTTTTGGTCTCTGTGTTTTGGAGTATTTCGTAGAACATTTGATTTGAAATTGGATGACTACCATTTTACCTTGTGAATCAGAATGTCTACTGTTAAGTTTTAAGATTGCTTTTTAAAAGTTTTGAAATTTCCCTTCAAAGGGAAATAACTTTTTAAAAATAGATAATCCGTTATCTCAGTCTTTTGTTGAATTTTAGGGCATATTATTGAATTACTTTCCCTGTTAATCATTTCTTTATCATCTTTCAATTTTTTTTATACATTTGTGGCTCTATTTTTGAGGTTTGTATTTTGTTCGTTTGATGAGTTGGTCTATCCCTGCACTAAAACCTAATTGTCATCTTCATCTTAGTTTTGTAAGTCTTGATTTCTGGTTGGTCAAGTATTTCTACCTTTTATTTATAAGGGTTGTTTCAACAGTTCTTGGCCCGTTGGTCTTCCAAATAGATTTTAGGATCAGCTTGACAATTTACACAAAAAATCCTGTTTGAGGCTTGATTATGGCAGTGGTTTGGGAGGACTGGACATCTTTATGATACTGAGTTTTCCTGTCCATGAACAGAGTATCTGTCCACTAATTTTAGGGTTCTTTAATGTCTCATTAAAATTTAATCTTTCTTCCCCTCAAAGTTTTTCTATTTTTTGTTTGTTTGTTTGCTTGGTTTGGTTTATTTCTAGATACCTGAAAATGTTTTTCTTTTATGGTAAAAGCATAATATTTTGTTAAATTTTAAAACTTTATTGAAAGAAATTTTAAAGGGTATGAATAAATGGACATGCTACATTCCTGGATAGGAAAACAGTATTATAAAGATGTTAAGTTCTCCCCAGATTCATCTACAGAGTCAATGCATTTTCTTTTTTAAAAAATAGAGGTGTAATTGACATATAAAATTAGTTTTAGTTGTACCACATAATGATTCAAAATTTGTATATATTGCAAAATGATCACCATAATAAGTCGAATTAACATCCTTTACCATACATAATTGCAGAACGTTTTTTTTTCTTGTTGATAAGAACTTTTGATATTTACTCTCTCAGCAACTTTTTTTTTTTTAACTTAGTTTTATTTATTTATTTTGCTGCACTTACTTGCAGCATGTGGGGTCTAATTCCCTGACCAGGGATCAAACCTGGGCCCCCTGCCTTGGGAGCTCAGAGTCTTAGCCTCTAGAATACCCGGGAAGTCCCACAACTTTCAAATATGCAATATAACATTAACTGTAGTCAGCATACTGTACTTTACATACCATGACTTAATTTATTTTATAATTGGAAGTTTGTATCTTTTTACTCTCTTCACCTGTTTCATCTACCCTTTGCCTCTAGGGTAACCACCAATTCTGATCTCTGTATCTGTGCCTTTTTTTTTTTTTTTTAAATTCCCAAATAGCGAGTTCATACTGTATTTGTCACTCAGTGTAATTGCCCTCAAGGTTCCTCAGCATAGTATTTTTTAATTTAAAATTTCTAACTTTTTTGCTTGAAGCATGGAAATTAATTATATTTTGATTTCACAACTAATCACCCAGATAAAGTTTAATTTTTAAATGATTTTACTATATATTGTTTTGAGCTTTTTATCTACCCCAGAGTTTGGCAAATTATAGCCAACAGCCAAATAGGCCCTTGCTATCTGATTTAAGAAATAAAAGTTTATTAAAATGTAGCCATACTCATTCATTTGTGAAGAGGTAAGCAGTTGTACCACACACCGTGAGGCCTAAAATATTTTGTATCTGGCCCTTTTCAGAAAATGTTTGCCAGCCTCTAGTCAGACCATCCGTAGGTGATGCTTCGTTTCCTTCATTTTCTGTGCATTGACTTCTTCCACTTGTGTCCTTATGTAAAGGCTGGTTTCCTAAGTGCACAGCTGGATTGACAGTTCTTTCTTTTAGAACTCTGAGGCATGCATTCTCTGGCTCCCACTGTTGCTTTGGAGAAGTCTGTTCTTCTGTTCCAGGTGATCTCTTCTTTCTCTGGTGACTGACTCTGTGGTGTTACGCACTTACACCACAGAGTTCTAGGTGTGGATGTCTTTTTAATTATCTTGTTTGGGTTATGTTGTGCGTCCTGCCTCTATAGATTCCTGGTCCTCACGAATCTTGAAAGTTCACAGCCGTCATCTTTTGTGAGCATTTCCATTCTCTCTCTCTCTGAGGCCCTCCGATTAGGTAGGGATTAGAACTTCTCAGGCTGACCTCCACGTCTTTTCATATACTTCCGTTCCCCCGTGTCTGTCTGCCACATTCTGAGTAGTTTATTCAGGTGTATCTTCTAGTTCTCCAGATATTTCTTTTGTTTACTCTTTCAGTCAAAGTTGCTTTTGTTTTGTTTCAATTTAAATACTTGTATTACTGCATTCTCCTCCCCCCAAATTATCTGTTTATTCCTGTTACCTTTTGTTGATTGACATCTTTGTGATTCTATCCATATTATTTCTTTAAGCATTATACCCTCATCTATTAATATTCTGTCGTCTGTAACTAGACAGTTCTCATATCTACACTTCTAAAATTCTGTTCTTTGTTCCCTGTGACTTAGTTCATAATGGTTTGCCCACTTGTGTACAGTCATCCCTCAGTACCTATGAGCGTTGGTTCCAGGACCCACCACAAATACCCAAGTCATCGGATATTCAGGTCCCCTAGTCCAGTCCTCCCTATTTGCAATTCTACACCCATGTATTCAACAAACCATGCATTATGTAGTACTGCATTATTTATCTTAAAAATCCTAGGGTAATTCCTTTGTGGTTCAGTGGTTAGGACTTTATGCTTTCACTGCCAGGGGTCCAAGTTCAGTCCTGGTTGGGAAACTAAGATCCTGCATGCCGTGCAGCCAAAGAAATAAGTAAATAAAGTGTAGACCTCAGTAGTTTTAAAAAAACTAAATAAATTCTAAAAAACTATATGTAAGTGGACCCGTGCAGTTTAATTCTGTTTTGTTCAAGGATTCAACATATTTGAACGTTGATTGTCAGTTCATTGCTTGAACTTGGACCTTCAATTGAATTGGTCCTTCGGGTCCAAATAGGACGTTCCAAAAGCTTTCCTCAGAGGAAGTTTATTTATGCTACACACTAGAGAATCACCAGATAGGGACCTCTTCAGCCTATCCTAGGTCTTGTCTCAACTAGAATTCTCAGTTACTCCTCTCCACCCCTTTCCTGGGAAGTTCACTTTTCAGTGGGGAAAGCTGCAAAATTGTATTATAAAATGAGCAGTTGTCAGCAATGAAAGCAGCTTTTATAGCTCTCTATGCAGTCTGCTGCAGCTTGCCCTCTGATCACAGTAATTCACATGTCTCCCACATACAAAACTGTACTCATGGACATTTCCCAAAAGTCTCATCCTAATTTTACCATCAGGCTTAAAGTCCGTCATCTTGTGATCTGCATCAGGTCCAAATGCATGTGAGCTTCTGGGTGGCTTCTCTCCATCCTAGGGCCTCTGAGCTAAAGAGACATCTACTTAGACCCCACACAGTCAACATATAACGGTGGTACCAGCATGGAAAAACCGTAATCGACCCTCTGGGGAGGAACAGGAACGTCCTAATAGTCACTGATTTGTAGCATTTTGAAATCCTACAGGAGTCTGCTATCAGTTTCCCTTATTTTAGGCGTCATGAATGTTCCATCAAGAAGGTTTCATTCTTTGTTTGGGTATGCTTCTCTAAACCATTGTTTTCCTATGTTGTTGGTTGTGCCCTGGGCCCTCGGCTCTGCCCCCCAAAATCTTTTCTTCTTTTGCCTAGAAGTGTCTTGTGTTTTCAGCTGAGTATCTTTTTCAGCCTACTTCCGTTAGAAAGTTGAGGGTCCAGAAAGCTCTTCTGTCGTTTGATAGCACTCTTCAGAAGCATCAATGGTTGTTTCATTAGCGTAATTTTATCTTGAAAATTTATGGATGTTTTATGAATTTTATCAAGGTTCATGCCATACTTCCTTCCATGTTGTTTTTCCTGCATTTATCTTTCTCTTCAGTGCTAGTCGCTTCATTGTAGTGTGGGAGGAACCTGCCTCTTTCCACCTCTAAGACTTTGTTCTCCTTGCTCCTGTATCTAAAACATACTACTTTACCCTTGGATTCATTCACCTTTGTATCCTTAGTAGTTAAGGACTGGCAAGAATGGAGTTTTCTCTTTATTCTTGAACCTCTAGAAGTAGTATTTGAGGACTTCTGAGAGTGCCTACTCTAGCCAGTCTGGCCATGAGAAGCCGTGCTGTCTCCTGAATGACAGAACCTCTAATCGGCCTTCCCCTCCCTGTGCCTCCCAGTACAAGTGATTACCAGCTTAGAGTAGATTCTGGAGCAGGGATCAGTAAACTATAGTACACAGGCCAAGTCCAGCCAACTGTCTGTCTTTATTTCACCCATGAGCTAAGAATGTTTTCTACATCTTTAAATGACTAATAATATTCAGAAGAAGAAGAATATTGTATGACATATGAAAACTATATCAAATTCAAATTGCAGTAGTCCACAAGTAGAGCTTTATTGGAATACAGCCTTGTTCACTATTTGAATATTGTCTGTGGCTGCTTTTGGAAGCCAACTGTCTGTCTTTATTTCACCCATGAGCTAAGAATGTTTTCTACATCTTTAAATGACTAATAATATTCAGAAGAAGAAGAATATTGTATGACATATGAAAACTATATCAAATTCAAATTGCAGTAGTCCACAAGTAGAGCTTTATTGGAATACAGCCTTGTTCACTATTTCATATTGTCTGTGGCTGCTTTTGGGCTATAATGGCAGAGTTGAGAAATTGCAACAGAAACCACATGGCCCCCAGAGTCTAAAATATTTACTCTGTAGTCCTTTACAGAAAAAAATTACTGACCTCTATTTTAAAGTGGTTAGGCAGCTGTGTGGGCTTCCCTTGTAGGTCAGTTGGTAAAGAATCTGCCTACAATGCAGGAGACCTGGGTTCCATTCTCAAGTCGGGAAGATCCCCTGGAGAAGGAAATGGCAACCCACTCCAGTATTCTTGCCTGGAGAATCCCATGGACAGAGGAGCCTGGCGGGCTACAGTCCATGGGGTCACAAGAGTCGGACACGACTTAGCAACTAAACCACCAACACCACCACCACCACCACCACCAGACAACTGGGCAAAGCTCTTCTGTCCTGTTTCAGCTCATTAACATCCTCTGGTGTCATTGTTAACCCAGTTACATTTGAAAGAACTTTAGGCAATTTGGAAACCAGCTTTGCCTGTCCCTTCAGCCCAGCCTTTACCTGTGCTCCTGCTTTCAAGCTTAATTTGTCTAAATACATCTCCTTGGTGTGCATGCCCGTTCTCCTTTTCTTGCAGTAATATTTGACATGAAAGCCCATTACTCTTTTTTTACTTTCTTCTGTGTAGTTATTTCCTTGCTGGTGCTAAAGGGATTTTGTCTGTTTAGGTGAACTTTTTAAAGTTGTATCAGAAGATGGAATGTTGAATGTGAAATGAAACAATTTATTCAACAGTTTATTTCCTATGCAGAGATCCTTTTCCTATAATACTTTGTAGGCCAAACACTCAAAATGAAGGTGAGGAAAAACATTAGGCAAACTAGGCTTATAAAAAGGTGTCCTTATAAGACGTGTGAGGTGTAAGAAAGGTTAGAATGCAGAGCTCAGCATGGCCTCTGTCTTCGCACTGTGGGCAGCACTTCTGCTTAACCACAGCGGTTCTCAGAAGTAAGAGTAAGGTAGATTAGGGTCAACTGTTCAAACTACGTAAGTCCTTACCAAATTTGGTAATATTCGTGTCCAGGTTTAGAGACCTCACTGTCATATCTGAGATATCCTAAGGCTGATTTGTCTCTGTCTCTCTGTAGGACTTCTTTTTTAAAATGTATGTATTTGGCTGCACTGGGTCTTAATTGTGGCTCATGGGATCTTTTGACTGTAGCATGTGAACTCTTCCTTACAGCATGTGGGATCTAGTTCCCTGACCAGGGATCGAACCTGGGCCCCCTGCATTGGGAGCACAGAGACTTAGCCACTGGACCACCAAGGAAGTCCCTCTTCTGTAGGACTTCTAAAAGCCATTTAATTTCTGCTCCCCCTCTGTTGTCCACTAGCTTATTTGACCCTACTCAATATAAGACAGAATTTACTGCATAATCAAGACATTATGATTGGAGGAAAAACTGTGACTTTCAAACTTAGACTTTCCCATGTATGTCTTTAGTCATTGGCACCGGCCTTATCGGGGTTTAGTCAGATTCTCTGCATTCCCTTGAGGCCTTTGGCATTGTGTTGTGGCTGGCGGGCTGATCTATGGGCAGTAGCATTCTGTTGTACATATGACACTTGAGTAAATTGCATATACACTGTAGTGACTCTTCGTACTGAGCGCCCCCTTCACGTCTCCATTTGTCTGTAGAACTTTCTGCTTTCCATTCTTGAGCATGCTAAGGATAACTGGCTCTGCTGCGGTGTTTCTGTGCAGGTCTCCTGTACCAGTTGGGGTGTATACTTTCCAGGAGTCAGATATTGTTTCTCAGATTTCCCTACTGGTTGCTCAGTTGCTCTTAATGTTGTAACAAAGCATTTTGGAAGAAATGGTATTAACATATATAAACAAAATATACAAACAAAACATAACATATGAAACAAAATATATTAATAATTGTGGAAAGAAAGTTGTTATGAAAACTGAGCCGAATGTTTAGAAACTACTGGATAAGGTTGTTATTCAGTTGCGACTCTTTGCAGTCCCACGGCTGCAGCACAGCAGGCTTCCCTGTCCTTCACTATCTCCTGGAGTTGCCGAAACTCACATCCATTGAGCTGGTGATGCCATCAAACCATCTCGTCCTATGCCATCCCCTTCTCCTCCTGCCTTCAATCTTTCCCAGCATCAGGGTCGTTTCTAATGAGTTGGCTGTTTGCATCAGGTGGCCAAAGTATCGGAGCTTTAGCTTCAGTGTCAGCCCTTCCAGTGAATATTCAGGGTTGATTTCCTTTAGGATGGACTGGTTGGATCTCCTTGCACTCCAGGTGATTCTCAAGAGTCTTCTCCAACACCACAGTTCAAAAGCATCAATTCTTGAGTGCTCAGCCTTCTTTATGGTCCAACTTTCACGTCCGTACATGACTACTGGAAAAATGATAGCTTTGACTATATGGACCTTTGTCTGCAAACTAATCTCTGCTTTTTAATACACTGTCTCGATTTGCATAGCTTTTCTTCCAGGGAGCAAACATCTTTTAATTTCATGGCTGCAATCACTGTCTGCAGTGATTTTGGAGCCCAAGAAAGTAAAGTCTATCACTGTTTCCATTGTTTCCCCATCTATTTGCCATGAAGTGATGGGACTAGATGCCATAATCTTCATTTTTTGAATGTTGACTTTTAAGCCAGCTTTTTCACTCTCCTCTTTCACCTTGATCAAAGGCTCTTTAGTTCTTCTTCACTTTCTGCCGTTAAGGTGGTATCATCTGCATATCTGAGGTTATTGATATTTCTCCCAGCAATCTTGATTCCAGCTTGTGATTCATCCAGCCTGGCATTTTGCATAATGTACTCTGCATAGAAGTTAAATGAGCAGGGTTACAATATACCGCCTTGACATACTCCATTCCCAATTTGGAACCAGTCTGTTTTTCCATATCCAGTTCTAACTTTGCTCCTTGACCTGCTTACGGATTTCTCAGAAGGCAGGTAAGGTGGTCTGGTATTCCCATCTCTTGAATTTTTCACAGTTTGTTGTGATCCAGACCATCTAGCATAGTCAAGGAAGCAGAAGTAGATGTTTTTCTGGCATTCTCTTGTTTTTTCTATGATCCAGTGGATGTTGGCAATTTGAACTCTGGTTCTTCAGCCTTTTCTAAATCCAATTTGGACATCTGGAAGTTCTCGGGTCACATACTGTTGAAGCCTAGCTTGAAGGATTTTGAGCCTTACTTTGCTAGCATGTGAAACGAGTGCAGTTGAACGGTAGTTTGAACATTGATTGGTCTTGCTCTTCTTTGGAATTGGCATGAAAACTTATCTTTTCCAGTCCTGTGGCCACTGCTGAGTTTTCTAAATTTGCTGACATACTGAGTACAGCACTTTAACAGCAGCGTCTTTTAGGATTTCAAATAGCTCAGCTATAATTCCATAACATCCACTAGCTTTGGCCGTTGTCAAGGCCCACTTGCCTTCACACTCCAGAATGTCTGGCTATATGTGACTTATCAACACTGTATAATTGTAAGGGATTTGATTTAGATCATACCTGAATGGTCTAGTGGTTTTCCCTACTTTCTTGAAATTAAATCTGAATTTGGTAATAAGGAGCTCGTTATCTGAGCCGCAGTCAGTTCCCAGTCTTGTTTTTGCTGACTGTGTAGGGCTTCTCCATCTTTGGCTGCAAAGAATGTATCAGTCTGATTTCGGTATTGACCATCTGGTGATGTCCATGTGTAGAGTCAACTCTTGTGTTGTTGGAAGAGGGTGTTTCCTATAACCAGCTCATTCTCTTGGCAAAACTCTGTTAGACTTTGCCCTGCTTCATTTTGTACTCCAAGGTTGACTTGCCTGTTACTCTACATGTCCTTCTACTCCACCATCTTGAATGTCCATCACTGGACAAGGACAAGTCCCTAAAGACATTTCTGTCCAGTGACTTAGGCAGACAACTGTGATAGATTGGTGGGGAGTTCCCCAGCAGTCCTTTGGTTAGAGCTCTGTGCTTCCACTATAGAGGACATGGGTTCAGGTTCTGTTTGGGAAAGTAAGATCTATCATGCCTTTTGGCATGGCCAAAAAATTTTTTTGAGAAGAAATTGTAAAAGTTCATGTCTTTGCATTACTATCAAGGGATCCATTGTCAGAAACAATAAACCCTGCCATATTAAGAGATTTGTAAATGAATACATGTTGTAAGATATTAAAATAACATGGTTAGTATCATACTTTTTGTTTCTTTGCTGTTATTATTTTCAGGTGATCAGTTAATTATACTAATTATGGGCATGCATTGAGAGTTTTATTTTCTTGAACTTTTTAATATCTAGGAAATTACATAGTTTATTTCCTCTTGTAATTGAATTTCCAATGGTAAGCATGCATTTATTTCTCTTTTATTCAGTTGTCATTACTTTTAATTTGCAGATTTATATTGCCTTAAACTTTATGTTATCCTATTCTGTGGTCCATCTCTTGTTGCTTAAAACTCATAAAAACCTTCAGAGTTTTTTTTTTTTATTATTATCTTTTTACATTCCTTTGGAAATCCTGAGTGGTTTTTAAATTTGAATTATATTATTTTTTTAAATGGAGTTTTGAAATATTAATATTTCCTTTGGTAGACAATAAACTTCATTGGAGAGATATTTTCTATATAAATTTTTAATCAGAGAGATTTTAAAATAATTTTCCATTGGAATATATACCTTACGTATTTGAAAGTCATTTCATGTGTTTTTACCATGAAGAAATAAATAATAAGTAGAGTTACCAGCCAGGGTTCAGTCAGAAGACAGAATCCACACGTGATTTTTACAGAGAGGATTGAATATAATTTGTTAAATGAATATCGATGAATTAAGGATGCAAAAAGAAAACACTAAAGTATCATGGAGGTAGCTAATCACAATAAATAGCTCCTACCCTGAATCTGGAAGAATAAAATGAGAAGGTAAAAATGATTAAACTGTAGAGGCTTGGAGGAGAGGCCCGGCAGAGCTGTGACTCAGACCGCTGAGGGACAGATGTAGCCGTCCTGTGTCTGAGAGGCATGATGAACTGGTTCAGTGAATGTTAGACAGACTGTATACTGTAACTCCTACTGAAATGTCCCACCAGGATTGCTAGGGTTTTACTGACAAGAATAGGAAACACTTAGGAAGGAGCAGATTCCTTCTCCCTTCTGCTTCTGGTCTTTGAACACCTGCATTTACACAGTTTAACAAGAAACCATTCTAAACCATTAGAGTTAGCAGAAAAAGTGTTTTGCTTGCTTCTAGGCCCAGTATCACAGAATATAAAAGAACTATAAGACAATAGCCTAATTCAGGTCAGTTCAGTTCAGTCGTTAAGTTGCTCAGTCGTGTCTGACTCTGCGACCTCATGGACTGCAGCACTCCAGGCTTCCCTGTCCATCACCAACTCTCGGAGCTTGTTTAAACTCATGTCTATTGAGTTGGTGATGCCATCCAGCCATCTCATCCTGTGTTGTACCCTTGTCCTCCTGCCTTCAATCTTTTCCCAGCATCAGGGTCTTTTCCAGTGAGTCAGCTCTTCGCATCAGGTGGCCAAAGTATTGGAGTTTGAGCTTCAGCATCAGTCCTTCTCATGAATATTCAGGACTGATTTCCTTTAGGATGGACTGATTGAATCTTCTTGCAGTCCAAGGGACTGTCAAGAATCTTCTCCAACACCACAGTTCAAAAGCATCAATTCTTTGGCACTCAGCTTTCCATATGGTCCAGCTCTCACATCCATACATGACTACTGGAAAACCATAACTGACTAGATGGACCTTTGTTGGCAAAGTAATGTCTCTGCTTTTTAATATGCTGTCTAGGTTGGTCATACCTTTTCTTCCAAGGAGTAAGTGTCTTTTAATTTTGTAGCTGCAGTCACCATCTGCAGTGATTTTGGAGCTCCCCAAAATAAAGTGTGTCACTGTTTTCATTGTTTCCCAGCCTATTTGCCATGGAGTGATGGGACCGGATGCCATGACCTTAGTTTTCTCAATGTTGGGTTTTAAGCCAACTTTTTCACTCTCCTCTTTCACTTTCATCAAGAGGCTCTTTAGTTCTTCTTGGCTTTCTGCCATAAGGGTGGTGTCATCTGCATATCTGAGGTTATTGATATTTCCCCCAGCAATCTTGATTCCAGCTTGTGCTTCATCCAGCCCAGCGTTTCTCATGATGTACTCTGCATAGAAGTTAAATAAGCAGGGTGACAATATACAGCCTTGACATATTCCTTTCCCAATTTGGAACCAGTCTGTTGTTCCAGTTCTAACTGTTGATTCTTGACCTGCATACAGATTTTCAGGAGGCAGGTAACATGGTCTGGTATTCCTGTCTCTTTCAGAATTTTCCACAGTTTGTTGTGATCCACAACGTCAAAGGCTTTGGCCTAGTGAATAAAGCAGAAGTAGATGTTTTTCTGGAACTCTCTTGCTTTTTCTGTGATCCAGTGGATATTGGCAACCTGATCTCTGATTCCTCTGCCTTTTCTAAATCCAGCGTGAACATCTGCAAGTTCATGGTTCACGTACTGTTGAAGCCTGGCTTGGAGAATTTTGAGCATTACTTTGCTAACGTGTGAGATGAGTGCAGTTGTGCGGGAGTTTGAGCATTCTTTGGCATTGCCTTTCTTTGGAATTGGAATGAAAACTGACCTTTTCCAGTCCTGCGGCCACTGCTGAGTTTTCCAAATTTGCTTGCATATTGAGTGCAGCACTGTAACAGCATCATCTTTTAGGTTTTGAAATAGCTCAGCTGGAATTCCATCACCCCCACTAGCTTTGTTCATAGTGATGCTTCCTAAGGCCCATTTGACTTCACATTCCAGGATGTCTGGCTCTAGATGAGTGATCACACCATCGTGATTATCTGGGTCTTGAACATCTTTTTTTTCACAGTTCTTCTGTGTGTTTTTGCCACCTCTTCTTAGTATCTCTGCTTCTGTTGGGTCCATACCATTTCTGTCCCTTATTGTGTCCATCTTTGCCTGAAATGTTCCCTTGGTATCTCTAATTTTCTTGGAGCGATCTCTAGTCTTTCCCGTTCTATTGTTTTCCTCTATTTCTTTGTATTGATCATTGATCACTGAGGAAGGCTTTCTTACCTTTCCTTGCTGTTCTTTGGAACTCTGCATTCTAGTGGGTATTTCTTTGCCTTTAGCTTCTCTTTTTTCTCAGCTATTTGTAAGGCTTCCTTAGACAACCATTTTGCCTTTTTGCATTTCTTTTTAGGTTAATTAGTGGCTTTTAAATGAGTACTGCCTGTTGCGTTTACTTTTTGATTGTCCATGTAGAATAAGAGAGCTCTCTGTCTGTTTGAAGTTGATTTGAAGAGCCTCATTTTTTCCACATCTGCTTTCCTGGCCACTGCAGCGCACATGGATCCTCTGTCTCACTTATTTGCCATCGATAGTGACATTGTCGCTTAAACTGTTCCTCTTTTTAATGTTTATCTTTTTACCTGTATTTCTTGCGTCCTTGCTGTTTCGTTGAACGAAGGGTGAGAGGGTTTGTGTAGTTTGAATTCTATTACCAGCCTCGTCTAGTTTCTTTTAGAAAGTTAATCAACTACTACTAAGTACCTTCTCTTTTCTTAGAAGTTGAAGAGTTTTTAATGTCTTATAAAATGGAATGTCTCAAAATTATGCCTTTTTCACATCAAAACAATCAACTTTTTCATGGCATTCATGGTGCTAAAATGCTTAAGGGTAAACTTTAAAAAAATTTTTTTTTTCTATTTAATTATCAGGTGCTTCTAAGGAAGGTGGTGCCGGAGCAGTTGATGAGGATGATTTTATGAAAGCTTTTACAGATGTCCCTTCTGTTCAGGTAAGGGTACCAGTAATGTGGCATTCCCCATGCATATTCCCTGTTATAATCACTTGTTTTTGTCCCTTTTTTCAAATCCTTTTTTTCCTGAATTGACTGCATAAATAAAATACTTGACTTTTCTATTATCAAATTATTTATTGGTACAGTTGGATGTTCAAGTGATTTTTCAGTGAGGCTGAGATATAATTAAATCCATATCGTTGAGTCATATTACATTATAGTGTTTCAGTATATCCACTATTTTTTTTTTTAAGGTGCTTGTGAACAGTGTTCTTTCATTTTTTTNTGGTGTCATCTGCATATCTGAGGTTATTGATATTTCCCCCAGCAATCTTGATTCCAGCTTGTGCTTCATCCAGCCCAGCGTTTCTCATGATGTACTCTGCATAGAAGTTAAATAAGCAGGGTGACAATATACAGCCTTGACATATTCCTTTCCCAATTTGGAACCAGTCTGTTGTTCCAGTTCTAACTGTTGATTCTTGACCTGCATACAGATTTTCAGGAGGCAGGTAACATGGTCTGGTATTCCTGTCTCTTTCAGAATTTTCCACAGTTTGTTGTGATCCACAACGTCAAAGGCTTTGGCCTAGTGAATAAAGCAGAAGTAGATGTTTTTCTGGAACTCTCTTGCTTTTTCTGTGATCCAGTGGATATTGGCAACCTGATCTCTGATTCCTCTGCCTTTTCTAAATCCAGCGTGAACATCTGCAAGTTCATGGTTCACGTACTGTTGAAGCCTGGCTTGGAGAATTTTGAGCATTACTTTGCTAACGTGTGAGATGAGTGCAGTTGTGCGGGAGTTTGAGCATTCTTTGGCATTGCCTTTCTTTGGAATTGGAATGAAAACTGACCTTTTCCAGTCCTGCGGCCACTGCTGAGTTTTCCAAATTTGCTTGCATATTGAGTGCAGCACTGTAACAGCATCATCTTTTAGGTTTTGAAATAGCTCAGCTGGAATTCCATCACCCCCACTAGCTTTGTTCATAGTGATGCTTCCTAAGGCCCATTTGACTTCACATTCCAGGATGTCTGGCTCTAGATGAGTGATCACACCATCGTGATTATCTGGGTCTTGAACATCTTTTTTTTCACAGTTCTTCTGTGTGTTTTTGCCACCTCTTCTTAGTATCTCTGCTTCTGTTGGGTCCATACCATTTCTGTCCCTTATTGTGTCCATCTTTGCCTGAAATGTTCCCTTGGTATCTCTAATTTTCTTGGAGCGATCTCTAGTCTTTCCCGTTCTATTGTTTTCCTCTATTTCTTTGTATTGATCATTGATCACTGAGGAAGGCTTTCTTACCTTTCCTTGCTGTTCTTTGGAACTCTGCATTCTAGTGGGTATTTCTTTGCCTTTAGCTTCTCTTTTTTCTCAGCTATTTGTAAGGCTTCCTTAGACAACCATTTTGCCTTTTTGCATTTCTTTTTAGGTTAATTAGTGGCTTTTAAATGAGTACTGCCTGTTGCGTTTACTTTTTGATTGTCCATGTAGAATAAGAGAGCTCTCTGTTTGAAGTTGATTTGAAGAGCCTCATTTTTTCCACATCTGCTTTCCTGGCCACTGCAGCGCACATGGATCCTCTGTCTCACTTATTTGCCATCGATAGTGACATTGTCGCTTAAACTGTTCCTCTTTTTAATGTTTATCTTTTTACCTGTATTTCTTGCGTCCTTGCTGTTTCGTTGAACGAAGGGTGAGAGGGTTTGTGTAGTTTCAATTCTATTACCAGCCTCGTCTAGTTTCTTTTAGAAAGTTAATCAACTACTACTAAGTACCTTCTCTTTTCTTAGAAGTTGAAGAGTTTTTAATGTCTTATAAAATGGAATGTCTCAAAATTATGCCTTTTTCACATCAAAACAATCAACTTTTTCATGGCATTCATGGTGCTAAAATGCTTAAGGGTAAACTTTAAAAAAATTTTTTTTTTCTATTTAATTATCAGGTGCTTCTAAGGAAGGTGGTGCCGGAGCAGTTGATGAGGATGATTTTATAAAAGCTTTTACAGATGTCCCTTCTGTTCAGGTAAGGGTACCAGTAATGTGGCATTCCCCATGCATATTCCCTGTTATAATCACTTGTTTTTGTCCCTTTTTTCAAATCCTTTTTTTCCTGAATTGACTGCATAAATAAAATACTTGACTTTTCTATTATCAAATTATTTATTGGTACAGTTGGATGTTCAAGTGATTTTTCAGTGAGGCTGAGATATAATTAAATCCATATCGTTGAGTCATATTACATTATAGTGTTTCAGTATATCCACTATTTTTTTTTTTAAGGTGCTTGTGAACAGTGTTCTTTCATTTTTTTTCCCCCTGTCTTTTTGTCTGCTTCATCTATTTCTCCTTGATAGCTGCATCCTTCTTTATTTGACTGTTGAATATTTGAGATTTCTTAAGAGTTTAGTTTTAGGCCTCTCTTCTTACTCTCCATTTTCTTACTAAGTCACTTCCTTCAAATTTATGGCTTTAGTTCCTGCCTTTACATAGATAATGCTTAGGTTTTGTCTCTAAGGAAGACGTCTCTTTATTGTGAAAGTAATTTTTCCACCTATTGTTTCTTTGACATTTCTGAGGCATCTCAGGTTCAACCTGTGCACAACTGGATTCATGATCTTCTCCTTTCAAGTGTACTCTTGCAGTGTTTCGTGTGGAAACCATCACTTAAACAGGTACAAGAGCCAGACACCTAGAAATTTTTCCTGCTGATTCCTAACTTAGCAGGGAAAGCAGAAGGCAGAAAGGCTTAGATACCCCAGTGGTCCTTCTCTAACAGAACGTTATCCGGCCGCCTCTGACCTCCTCCACCTCGTCTCACACCTTGCTCCACTTTGTTCTCTTTCTTTCTGGCAAGTTTTTGTTTTGTTTTAAGTAAAAGAGGAATTTAATGGCTGATAAAAGTGAAAAACATAAACAAGGCCATTTTGAGGTATCCATGTATACCACTCAAATGGTATCCAGAACCCTGTTCTCTGTGAGGTCTTATTTCTGGATCCTTCTACATTGTCTTCCCCTGTGGTCAGCAGTATGGCTGCAGCTGTTCGCGCCTCAGACCCTCACTACAGTCTGTCTCTTTTCCTGGTTGACCATGTACAACTTGTATTTCATTCTAATCGAACTGATTTGGGTCACATGCCCACCTCTGAACCCTGACTGTGATGCAGAGAAATCCTGTGTGCTGATTGACTTCGGCCTGGGTCCCCGGCTCCTTGCCTGGTTCCCTTTGTGCTATTTACTGCTCTACTTGGCCTTCTTTCAGGGCCTTTGCATGTGCTGGTCACTGGTCTCTGTTTTGTCTGATGATACCTGCCTCAGTTCATGTTTGACTTTCCTCACTAGTTCACTTCCCTCTTACATGTTCACTTTCATAACAGTGTTAATTCTCCTTGGTGGTACTTTGTGTTTGTAATTTCATATTTTATATCATTTGATTAATTCTTTTCCCTCTTGACTAGATTATATGCTGTTGAGGCAAAAACCATGCCTATTTTTTGCTAACCATAGTGTCCTTTATGCCTAGAATATTGCATCCTTGTTATGTGAACACTTGTTAAGTGAGTGAAAGATGTTTGGCAGTTAGCTCCAAAGGGGAAAAAGTGAGCATCTCTCCTGGCTGCTGTCTAGCATGGACAGAGGTGGAGGAGGTATTAACCTAAAACAAATATGTATCAATATATGAATGCAGTTTAGTTCAGTTCAGTCGCTCAGTGTGTCTGACTCTTTGCAACCCCATGGACTGCAGCACGCCAGGCTTCCCTGTCCATCACCAACTCCTGGAGTTTACTCAGATTCACATCCGTTGAGTCGGTGAGCCAGCCAACCATTTCATCCTCTGTTGTCCCCTTCTCTTCCTGCCTTCAATCTTTCTCAGCATCAGTCTTTTTCAGTGAGTCAGTTCTTCACATCAGGTGACCAAAGTATTGGAGTTTCAGCTTCCACATCAGTCCTTCCAGTGAATATTCAGGACTGATTTCCTTTAGGATTGACTGGTTGGATCTCCTTGCAGTCCAAGGGACTCTCAAGAGTCTTCTCCAATACCACAGTTCAAAAGCATCAATTCTTCGACGCTCAGCTTGCTTCACAGGCCAACTCTCACATCCATACACGACTGGAAAAACCATAGCCTTGACTAGATGGACCTTTGTTGGCAAAGTAATGTCTCTGCTTTTAAATATGCTATCTAGATTGGTCATAACTTTTCTTCCAAGGAGTAAGCGTCTTTTAATTTCATGGCTGCAGTCACCATCTGCAGTGATTTTGGAACCCCAAAAAGTAAATTCTGACACTGTTTCCACTGTTTCCCCATCTGTTTCCCATGAAGTGATGGGACCAGATGCCATGATCTTAGTTTTGTGAGTGTTTTAAGCTAACTTTTTCACTCTCTATGAATGCAATAGATTTGTTATACGCCTGAAGTCATTTTGTGGAATCATTCCTATTTTTACTAATCTGTAGGATATTTGTATTTTGTTTTTAAATGACAAAGCATTTTAAGAGTATATCTGAAGTTACTTATGAGTGGAGAAAATACCCTTACCTACGTAACTGGTAAGGAAGATAAAGCATTTTATTTTATTATTGTTTGTAATGTATTTCCATTCTTCATTTTTAAAATGGTGCCAAAATGGGAAAAATACTGTTACTTAAATGATTATTTTAAACATCAGAGGATCATTTTGTTATATAATGTTATCATTTTGCATCTTTTCTTTAAGATCTATTCTAGTCGAGAACTTGAAGAAACGTTAAATAAAATCAGGGAAATTTTGTCAGATGACAAACATGACTGGGATCAGCGTGCCAATGCAGTAAGTGTTTTATTTTTTATTTTCTTCTCTCTCTATTATTTTCCCCCAAGTGTTCTTTTTCAAAAACTAGGAAATTTAGTAGTAGTACTATCTGTTATTTGCTTGTGAAATAGAGTCTGATAAGTAGTATTTCACTCTGGAAAACAAATTGAGATAATAGGCCTTTTTCAGGGTGCATTTTTTTCTGTTTCACCGTTTGGGAAGAGTCTTTCTCATCCATTTGTTAGTGTCTCCACCTGTGTTACTTGTTGAGCTTCATTGATGCCCCAGTGCCGTGGCTTTCCTTTGGATTACATAGTTGTGGAGTAAAAGGAATTCTTGGGCACTTTTGGTAGAAATCTACATTGATAGGGATGGCATTAAATCTGTAGATTGCTTTTGCAGTATGGCCATTTAACAATGTTCATTCTGCCAGTACGAGAGCATGGGATAGCTTTTCAGTTCTTTGATTCGTCTACGGTTTCCTTTATCAGTGTGTTATGTTTCCCAGTGGATGTCTTTTACCTGCTTGGTCAGGTTTATTCCTAGGTGTGTGTATGTAATACACATACGTAATGAAAGTGTTAGTCCCTCAGTTGTATCCAGTTCTTTGTAACCCCATGGACTAGCCTGCCAGGCTCCTCTGTCCATGGAATTCTTCCGGCAAGAGTACTGGAGTGGGTTGCCATTGCCTTTTCTGAAATTNCCTAGGTGTGTGTATGTAATACACATACGTAATGAAAGTGTTAGTCCCTCAGTTGTATCCAGTTCTTTGTAACCCCATGGACTAGCCTGCCAGGCTCCTCTGTCCATGGAATTCTTCTGGCAAGAGTACTGGAGTGGGTTGTCATTGCCTTCTCCGGGGGATCTTCCTGACCCAGGAATCAAACAGAGGCAGATCCTTTCCTGTCTGAGCCACCATGGATGTGATTTTAAAACATTTTTTTTTTTAACTTTCTGATATTTCATTGTTAGTATAAAAAAATGCAAAAAAAAATGCAACAGGTTTCTGTATGTTAATCTTGTATCCTGCTGCTTTGCTGAATCCATTTAATAGTTGTAATTGTTTTAGTATGGCATCTCTAGGGTTTTCTATAAAATCATGTTACTTGCATGTGATGGCAATTTTACGTCTTCCCTTCCAATTTGGATACCTTTTATTTCTTTTTCTTGTCTGCTTCCTATTACTAAGAGTTCTAATAAATACTGTGTTGAACAGAAGTGGTAGAGTGGGCATCCTTGTCTTGTTTCAGATTTTCATGGCAGTGTTTTCTGCTTTTTACCATTGAGTGTTGAGTTTGGGTTTGTCATAAACCACTGGCTGTGGGTTTTTCATAAATAGCTTTTATTAAGATATGTTGAGATATGTTTCTTTTATACCCACTTTGGTAAGAGTTTTTATCATAAATGGTTGTTGAATTTTGTCAGATGTTTTTTCTACATCTGTTGAGATGATCATGTGGTTTCTTTTGTTGATGTGCTATGTCACATTGGTTGATTTGTAGATGTTGAACCATCCTTGTGACCCTGGGATGAATCCAGTTTGATCAAGGTGTATGACCCTTTTCATCTGTGGTTGGATTGTTAGCTAATATTTATCAGATGTTTTTTCTACATCTGTTGAGATGATCATGTGGTTTCTTTTGTTGATGTGCTATGTCACATTGGTTGATTTGTAGATGTTGAACCATCCTTGTGACCCTGGGATGAATCCAGTTTGATCAAGGTGTATGACCCTTTTCATCTGTGGTTGGATTGTTAGCTAATATTTTATTGGGGATTTTTTCATTTGTATTCATCAAAGATATTGGCCTGTACTTTTCTCTTTTGGCAGCGTCTTTGGTTCTGGTAGTAGGGTGATGGTGGTTTCTTAGAATTACTTTGGGAAGGTTCCCTCTACTTTAGTCTTTTGGAAGAGTTTTTGTTTTTGTTTTATTTATTTATTTGACTGCACCAAGTCTTAGTTGTGACATGGGGACTCTTTTAGCTGTGGCATGTGGGATCTACTTGCCTGACCAGGGATTGAACTCAAGCCCCCTGCATTGGGAGTGCAGCATCTTAGCCATTCACTAGGGAAGTCCCTCTTTTTGGAAGAGTTTGAGAAGGTTTGGTATAAGTTCTTTTTTGTATGTTTGATAGAATTGCTCAGTGAAACCATCTTATCATGGACTTCCATTTGCAGGGAGCTTTTTTAAATTGCAGATTCTGTAAAATTTTCATGATCAGTGATCAGATTGTTCAGATTACCTGTTAATTCTTCATTCAGTTTTGGTGGGCTGTATGTTTCTAGAAAGTAAGATGGACTTGTATATTTTGTGCTATATTAACAATATTGCAATAAACATCTTTGCATGTATTTATAACAGTGGTGTTTTTATTTTTGTAGATTAAAGTTTTATAAATGAGGTTGATGGGTAAAGAATAGATACAGTTTTATTTCAGTAGATATTGCCAAAATATTTTGAACAAAGATTAAAGTCATTCATGATCTACTTAACAGTAAGAATATCTATTTTCTGTCTGGTACTGGGTGTTACTGAGTCTTAACTTTTGCCGATCTAATGAAGGAAAATGGTGTGTCTTTGTTGTAATTTGCATTTGCTTATCACTAGTAAGGTCGAACACATTTCCTTGTATTTATTTTAGCCAATGTAATATTTGGTTGTCTTTTTTTTACTTTATTGCTATTCCTTGTGCATTGTACTGTTGTGTTGCAGATAATTTTTTCCTACCGTATTGTGATTTTTTTAGTTAATCTCATTTAGATGCCTCCTGATTTCTGCTTACGATAGTTTCCCTTCCTTATATATACTTAAGGTTATATAATATTTTTTCAACTATTTTTTTAATATCCACAATATTTTATTTTTATACTTTCCATCTTTAGTCCATCTTTTTTAGCTTTTAAAGATATCGGGAGAATGGCATTGAAACATGTATAATATCATATAAGAAATGAATCGCCAGTCCAGGTTCGATGCAGTATACAGGATGCTTGGGGCTGGTGTACTGGGATGACCCAGAGGGATGGTACGTGGAGGGAGGTGGGAGGGGGGTTCAGGATGGGGAACACGTGTACACGCATGGTGGATTCATGTTGATGTATGGCAAAGCCAATACAATATTGTGAAGTAATTAACCTCCAATTAAAATAAATAAATTTAAATTTAAAAAGAAAAAAATTTAGAAAAGCTCAGAAATTAATATGCTTCTGTTGCTAAGTCACTTCAGTCGTGTTTGACTCTGTGACCCCATAGATGGCAGCCCACCAGGCTCCCCCGTCCCTGGGATTCTCCAGGCAAGGACACTGGAGTGGGTTGCCATTTCCTTCTCCAATGCATGAAAGTCAAAGTGAAAGTGAAGTCATTCAGTCGTGTCCGACTCTTAGTGACCCCATGGACTGCAGCTTACCAGGCTCCTCCCTCCATGGGATTTTCCAGGCAAGAGAACGGGAGTGGGTTGCCATTGCCTTTTCCGAAATTAATATGAGATTCTACATAATAATGGGTATTATTTAGGTAAACTTTTAACTTCTTTGTCACCTGAGTGTGTCTTTTGTCACAGTTTTAAATAGACTCCCTTAAAACTTGAAGATTTATTTATATACTCAAACATTATATATGTCTATTATACTATAACTAAGTCTGTAATGTTCTTTTCCAGAAAGCTGTTTTGTTTCTTCACATGTTTATTTATGTTTAATGCTGTTAAAATATCTGAATATAGTTATAAAATCTAATGAAAACTTTAAAATTTTTGTTCAAATAATGTTTAGGAAGTTGTTTGTTTTTTTATACTGCTTTACTTTTTAATGTCAGTAATGAAAACTTTCTTTATTTCAGCTAAAGAAAATTCGATCATTGCTTGTTGCTGGAGCTGCACAATATGATTGCTTTTTCCAGCATTTACGCCTGTTGGATGGAGCACTTAAACTTTCAGCTAAGGATCTTAGATCCCAAGTGGTTAGAGAAGCTTGCATTACTGTAGCGTAAGTATATTCTGTTTGTGATAAGTATTATTTATGAATTAATTTCATGCTCGTTGATGGAGTTGTTCATTCAGTAAAGCACTAGTAGGATATCCCCCCTAAAGCATGATCCAAAAATCATATTCACATGGATTAAATATGTGTGATTTTGAAAAAAAGAAATCTTTCTTAATAGTACTTTATACCAACTTTGAAATGTGTTTATGTGTCAAAAGTCTACTGGTATATTTTTGGCCACTGACTCTGTGAGTGTAAGGAAAAAATGAATAGGTCTCAGAACTGGCTCTTCTTATGTAACATTCTCTTTGCTAATTTGGATATTAAGCTTTTTTTCTGACATTTTAGCAATTGTCCTCGAATTGTAACATCCATCATTAACTTATCAAAATCTAAACCTATTCAGTGTGTTTATATTTTTCTACAATTTAAGGATGGTGGAACACTTGAATTCCTTTTACTGCTGCTCCTGACCAAAAAAAAAATTTGTTGTATATATTGTTGTATAAGCCTTCCTTTGGAGAGAGGAAACACTTAGATACACGTTGTTAGTATTTACAATCCGGATCATATTAGATGTCCTAGTCAGAACAGAAAAAAATAAACTAAAAAACTCAGGAAGTAAAAACTATGAGGATTGCAAGAAAAGGAACAAAACTGCCCTTATTAACAGATGATATAATTATCCATGCAGAAAAAGACAAGGATTGATAAATGATTATAATTAAGGGACCATGTAGCATGGTTGCTAGGTACAAGTCAATATGCCAAAATAATTGAGTATCTCTTGATAGCAAAACAAAACAAAAATCTGCAAATCGTAACCTTGAAAAATACTTCATGATGAGAATTCCACTTCTGGCCATGATGCAATAACTGGTATAGGATTAGAAAACTGGGGAAAATGTGTAAGTCAACTGTGTGCAGATAATGGACAGCAGACAGAGCAGGGCTGTGATTCCCGAAACAAATCAGTTGAACAGTACCATCAGCACAGTTTTGACCTGGATGCATTTCTGAAGCATGGAGGGGGAGGGAGAACCCAAGCAGAGCAAGACGGTCCTACTGAGTTGAAGAATAAACGAGAGAAGAGATGGGGGGTTCCGAAAGCTGAAGTGGCTCAACTTTTCAGTGCAGAATACTGGGGAGAGGAGAGCTACACAGAAAGAGCTGTACAAGTCTGCATAGGGGATCCATGAGTCTTGTTGAATGCTAGTCTGTGCATGTGAAATGTACAACTCCATGGGGACAGGAAAGAACTACTGCTGGAAGCCGTGAGGTGAACAGCAATTCCCGGAACTTGCATGGGCTGGGACAGGTTCAAGTTTTGAGGAGCCAGACTAGAGAGACCTTGTCAAACCCCCAGGGCATGCATTTGAGACCCCAGAAAGGCTGTTGTGTAGGAATCGTACTGCTCAGGCTACTCTGGAAGCTGAGTACTCTCAGGCTACCCCTCCTAACAAGCTGGGAAAGATGAGGCTACTTCCAAAGAACATCACCTGCTCACCAGAACAAAAGACTCACACTTTAAAGGAAGACAGCAACTTCAGGGCACGGGTGGCCTCCCCTGCTTCTCCTTTGAGTTTCACAAGGGAAAACTGAATGTGTAACTGAACACTAGTAAATAGGTCTGAGTACTGCTTTGAATCAGGAATTTGATATTTTGGAGCTAACTGTATTCTAAAAAGGTATAACTATATAGAAATTAACCTTTTCTGCACCTTGTCAGAAATGTATTTACAGCATTCTTCCTAAGTGTTTTACCCAAAGTCATGCTAAACCATATTAAATTAATTAGGCTGGATTAGTTGTTTAGCTGCAAATTTGGAAAGAGAAGACACATTTGTTCAGAGGCACCCAACTAACCAGTGCATCTGTGCACACTAAGTCACTTCCGTCATGTCTGACTCTGTGCGATCCTGTGGACTGTAGCCTGCCAGGCTCCTTTGTTTATGGGATTCTCCAGGCAAGAATACTAGAGCGGGTGGCCATGCCCTCCTCCAGGGGATCTTCCCTGTCCAGGGTTCAAACCTGTGTCCCTTATGTCTCCTGCATTGGCTGGCAGGTTCCTCACCACTGTTGTCGCCTGGAAAGCTCCAGTCGATGTATGTGTGTTAGTTGCTCAATTGTGTCCAACTCCTTGTGACCCCCCGGGACTGTAGCTCACGAGGCTCCTCTGTTCATGGGATTTTCCCCTGGCAAGAATACTGGAATAGGTTGCCATTTCCTTTTTCAGAGGAACGTCCCCACCCAGGGACTGAACCCGGGTATCCTGCATTGCAGGCAGATTCTTTACTGTCTGAACTACGATTCTTTACTGTCTGTTTACCAGGGAAGCTGGTAACCAGTGTATGGTAGAGTTCTATTTTCAATCAAGAATTCTGAAATCCTACCCCAAAGATGTCAGGAAGTATTTGTGACTGAAATAGTTGTGGTACCATTAATACAAATAGCAGAATACTGATTTGGGTAAGATTTCACTTGTTTGTATAATATGTTGAATATGAGATTGATACTGGGGCATCAGAATGAAAATAGCTGATGGATAAAGACTAAGCATCAGGACAATCAGAGCTGAGTGCTTTACCTGTCATGTTAATGCTTAAATTCTGAGGTCAGATGGCTTCTCTATTGCAGAGAGATGCTTAAAATGCCAAAAGTCAACTTTGCCCTAGACAGTAAAAGGTTAGGGAAAAGAAAGAAATATGTAATATCTGCACTTCCCTTTCTCTCTTTTGTTTTTCTGCCATTTTAGAACTCATTAAAATAAAGATTTTAAGTTAATTCAGTAAAAGAATATTTTAAAATTATATGATCCTACGTATATTTAATGTTAAACTATTTTTCTAACACAACATTTTTTGTCTTCCTTTATAGCCATCTTTCAACAGTTTTGGGAAACAAGTTTGATCATGGCGCTGAAGCCATTGTACCTACACTTTTTAATCTTGTCCCCAATAGTGCAAAAGTCATGGCGACTTCTGGATGTGCAGCAATCAGATTCATAATTCGGGTAGGTTCTTTTCCTTTCTTTTTTTTTCTGTCTTCCTCTGTGTGTCTGCCTGTCCATTTGTCTGTCTCTCTCAATGTACTTAAATAAATCATTGGAATTTTTTCAACCCCAAGAAAAAAATTATTTTTGAATAATTTTTTGATAATAAAAGTAATACACAGGTATTAATGAAATTTAAATAATAAAGAGGATTACAAAGTAAGATGCTTGTATACAGAATATAATAGGCACAATATGCATGTGCATGTGTGAGAGTGTGTGTGTGAATCATGTTAGAGTTCAGTCACATAGTCGTGTCCGACTCTTTGCGACCCCATGATTCGCAGCACGCCAGGCCTCCCTGTCCGTCACCAACTCCCGGAGTTCACTCAGACTCACGTCCATCGAGTCAGTGATGCCATCCAGCCATCTCATCCTCAGTCGTCCACTTCTCCTCCTGCCCCCAATCCCTCCCAGCATCAGGGTCTTTTCCAGTGAGTCAACTCTTTGCATGAGGTGGCCAAAGTATTGGAGTTTCAGGCTCAACATCAGTCCTTCCAATGAACACCCAGGATTGATCTCCTTTAGGATAGACTAGTTGGATCTCCTTTCAGTCCAAGGGACTCTCAAAAGTCTTCTCTAACACCACAGTTCAAAAGCATCAATTCTTTGACGCTCACCTTTCTTCACAGTCCAACTCTCACTTCCGAACATGACCACTGGAAAAACCATAGCCTTGACTAGACGGACCTTTGTTGGCAAAGTAATATCACTGCTTTTTAATATGCTATCTAGGTTGGTCATAACTTCCCTTCCAAGGAGTAAGCGTCTTTTAATTTTATGGCTGCAGTCACCATCTGCAGTGATTTTGGAGCCCAAAAAATAGTCTGACACTGTTTCCACTGTTTCCCCATCTGTTTCCCATGAAATGGACCAGATGCCATGATCTTAGTTTTCTGAATGTTGAGCTTTAAGCCAACTTTTTCGCTCTCCTCTTTCACTTTCATCAGGAGACTTTTTAGATCCTCTTCACTTTCTGCCATAAGGATGGTGTCATCTGCATATCTGAGGTTATTGATATATCTCCCAGCAATCTTGATTCCAGCTTTTGCTGCTTCCAGCCCAGCATTTCTCATGATGTACTCTGCATAGAAGTTAAATAAGCAGGGTGACAATATACAGCCTTGACATATTCCTTTTCCTATTTGGAACCAGTCAGTTGTTCCATGTCCAGTTTTAACTGTTGCTTCCTGACCTGCATAGAGGTTTCTCAACAGGCAGGTCAGGTGGTCTGGTATTTCCATCTCTTTCAGAATTCTCCAGAGTTTGTTGTGATCTACACAGTCAAAGGCTTTGGCATAGTCCATGAAGCAGAAATAGATGTTTTTCTGGAACTCTCTTGCTTTTTCCATGATCCAGCGGATGTTGGCAATTTGATCTCTGGTTTCTCTGCCTTTTCTAAAACCAGCTTGAACATCTGGAAGTTCACAGTTCACGTATTGCTGAAGCCTGATTGGAGAATTTTGAGCATTACTTTACTAGCATGTGAGATGAGTGCAATTGTATGGTAGTTTGAACATTCTTTGGCATTGCCTTTCTTTGGGATTGGAGTGACAACTGACCTTTTCCAGTCCTGTGGCCACTGCTGAGTTTTCCAAAATTTGCTGGCACATTAAGTGCAACACTTTCACAACATCATCTTTCAGGATTTGAAATAGCTCAACTGGAATTCCATCATCTCCACTAGCTTTGTTCGTAGTGATGCTTTCTAAGGCCCACTTGGCTTCACATTCCAGGATGTCTGGCTCTAGGTGAGTGATCACACCATCGTGATTATCTGGGTCGTG
Source organism: Oreotragus oreotragus (assembly GCA_006410675.1). Taxonomy (NCBI): domain Eukaryota; kingdom Metazoa; phylum Chordata; class Mammalia; order Artiodactyla; family Bovidae; genus Oreotragus; species Oreotragus oreotragus. The sequence continues at coordinate 5,101 of SJYX01021796.1, read as the reverse complement.
AAGATCTTTTCTGTACAGTTCTTCTGTGTATTCTTGCCACCTCTTCTTAATATCTTCTGCTTCTGCAGTAACAGGCAAATGTTAAACAGTAAAAATGTTACAAGCAGTGGTAAAAGATGACAACAAATTCTTAATATTTCTCATCATCCACCTCTTAAAGGTGGCAGAAGAAGAGTTAAAAATGTAAAACTTCCCCACTTAAATTTTCAAATTTTGCTCTTCTACAACTCACCACTCTAGCCATTCAGGATGTACTTTTCCAAACCTCTATTTTCTGCCTATACAAACTATATTTACTACAAAATGTAAGTGTAGCATTTATATTTTATATATATGTAAAAATAATGTTTTTTCTACTCTTGCTTGTTAAACTTCATGTGCTCAGGCAGCTTCCCTTGTTTAATTCTTTTTGATGTCTAAGTCAGTTCTTAGTTAAAGGGCATAATATTAAGCTGTCCTTATCATATTTCTCCATGAAGTTTATGAAATTCTTTTTCTCCTTCCTTTACCTACACTGTGTATTATTAGTATCTTAAAGGTTTTAAGATTTAATAATTCAAGAATATTATTTCATATTCTACTTTGCATTTCTTGGATTGTTAGAAAACATTAAGTGTTTTTTTCCTTTAACAGTTTTTCTAAGGATTGCCAGTTTATATTCTGTGCAATTTTTCCTCACTTTTTTTCTACGGCCTTTTTTCTATGTTATTAGAACAGTTGGTTTCCTTATCTATGGGTTCTGCATCTGTGGATTCAACCAACCTCAAATCAGAAATATTTGTGGGGCAAAGAATTGTAGTGCATTTCAAGAAGCAAAACTTGAATTGTCTTCTACTGGCATCTGTTTCTGTAACATAATCATTACAACTATGTGTGTATCATTTACTTTATATTAACTAATTAAGTAATCTAGAGATGACAAAGTATACCGGGAAAAAAAGTGTAGGTTTTACGCAAATACTGTACCATTTTATGTAAGGGATTGGTATATCCCTGAATTTTGGTATCCTCACAGGGTCCCAGAACCACCCCCGTGGAGACTGCAGGACAACTGTATATTAATTTTATTTGTAAATATTTTCTACCAGTTTGTCATTTCTTCATATATTGTTTAAGCTACACTTGATATATAGAGAAATTTGAAAATTTTTTTGTTTTGAGACAAAGTTAAAACAACCTTCCCCATTTCTCAGTTATAAAAATATTCAGTTTTGAACCTTTTACGATTTTGTTTCTTAGGTTTAGATCTAACTTAATTTTATTTTTGTGTAAAAATGGAGATCTGACTTCGTTTTCCCCCGGATACAAAATGAGTTGACCTCGTGGTGTGCAGTAGATTATAGTTCAGTCTTTTCTTAGACTACCACTGGTTC
>SJYX01021795.1:56690-149604 GCA_006410675.1 Oreotragus oreotragus | reverse complement strand
GCAGTGGCCACAGGACTGGAAAAGGTCAGTTTTCATTCCAATCCCAAATAAAGGCAATGCCAAAGAATGCTCAAACTACTGCACAATTGCACTCATTTCACACGCTCGTAAAGTAATGCTCAAAATTCTCCAAGTCAGGCTTCAGTAATATGTGAACCGTGAACTTCCAGATGTTCAAAATGGTTTTAGAAAAGGCAGAGGAACCAGAGACCAAATTGCCAACATCCACTGGATCATTGAAAAAGCAAGAGAGTTCCAGAAAAACATCTATTTCTGCTTTATTGACTATGCCAAAGCTTTTGACAGTGTGGATCACAAGAAACTGTGGAAAATTCTGAAAGAGAAGGGAATACCACACTACCTGACCTGCCTCTTGAGAAATTTGTATGTAGGCCAGGAAGCAACAGTTAGAACTGGACATGGAACGACAGACTGGTTCCAAATAGGAAAAGGAGTACGTCAAGCCTGTATATTGTCACCCTGCGTATTTAACTTTTCTGCAGAGTACATCATGAGAAATGCTGGGCTGGAAGAAGCACAAGCTGGAATCAAGATTGCCGGGAGAAATATCAATAACCTCAGATATGCACATGACACCACCCTTATGGCAGAAAGTGAAGAGGAACTAAAAAGCCTCTGGATGAAAGTGAAAGAGGAGAATGAAAAAGCTGGCTTAAAGCTCAACATTCAGAAAACAAAGATCATGGCATCTTGTCCCATCACTTCATGGGAAATAGATGGGAAGATGGTGGAAACAGTGTCAGACTTTATTTTTTGGGACTCCAAAATCACTGTAGATGGTGACTGCAGCCACGAAATTAAAAGATGCTTACTTCTTGGAAGAAAAGTTATGACCAACCAGATAGCATATTGAAAAGGAGAGACATTACTTTGCCAACAAAGGTCCATCTAGTCAAGGCTATGGTTTTTCCAGTGGTCATGTATGAATGTGAGAGTTGGACTGTGAAGAAAGCTGAGTGCTGAAGAATTGATGCATTTTAACTGTGGTGTTGGAGAAGACTCTTGAGAGTCTCTTGGACTGCAAGGAGATCCAGCCAGTCCATTCTGAAGGAGATCAGCCCTGGGATTTCTTTGGAGGGAATGATGCTAAAGCTGAAACTCCAGTACTTTGGCCACCTCATGCGAAGAGTTGACTCATTGGAAAAGACTTTGATGCTGGTAGGAATTGGGGGCAGGAGGAGAAGGGGATGACAGAGGATGAGATGGCTGGATGGCATCACCGACTTGATGGATGTGAGCCTGAGTGAACTCCGGGAGTTGGTGATGGACAAGGAGGCCTGGCCTGCTACGATTCATGGGGTGGTAAAGAGTTTGACAGGACTGAGTGACTGAACTGAACTGAACTGATACATTATATGTCATATGTATCATTATAAATGATACATATATCATTTAATAATTTGAAACATGAAACACTATACATAAAGGACTGAAAAGAATGATTGTATTTGTTATTATAAATTATTTTGTTTGTGTTAAGAAGAAGGTTTGAATTAACATGTCTTCAAGGGGAAAAGTTAAATAAACATATTAGGAAAATCATATGTCCTCTCATGAGTAGATTGTAACAACTCTCATGTTGTTGCTTACTGTTTATTTTAAATCTCAGCATAGATAGTATGATAGAGATGCTATAATTTAAGTATAATCTACACATTAGAATGGATTATTAACATTTAAAGTTTTCTAATTAGGATAATTAGGTAGCTTTTGAAAGACCCTAATCAGTATTGTATGTCTTTCTATATCAATGACTTCTAGTGATGACATCCCCAGCTGCAATAGAAAAGAAGAGATATTTACAATACTTTTCCCCATTGGAAAGGTGATTTGAGAACTTGAGGATCCAGCCCCTGCTATCTAACCGTCAAAGCAGTGCCCTAGTCCTAGGACTCCTATTCTTTCCCAGAGCCCAACAGCAAAATCAGTCTCACTTTCAACCAGATAACTCACTGATCCGCAAGACTACTGTCTCACTGCCTCCAAAGACCGTTTCATGCAGGGTCAGTGGCTGAAGGTGCTCTGTCACTCAGCTGTGTCTGACTCTACGACCCCATAGACTGTAGCCCTCCAGGGTCCTCTGTCCATGGGCTTTTCCAGCGAGAATAGTGGAGTGGGTTGCCATTTCCTCCAACAGGGGATCCTTCTGACCCAGGGATCAAACTCTAGACCCCTGCAGCTTCTGTAGTGCAGGCGGATTCTTTACCACTGAGCTACCTGGGAAGTCAATGACTGGAGAAGAGAGAGCTAAAATTTCACCTAAAGAAAACGTTGTTTGAATGCCTTTGTACCTTTTTGGCAATACATTCATTTATGCTGCTTTGTATCTGTGACTTGATTTTGTTGTAATGTACCACTGGGCAGATTGCAAATTTGTTGAGGAGACTACTTGAAGAACTATAATATGAGTTCCTATGCGAAAGCTTCAAAAGAACTTATTTTTTGAAAACATTGCTTCCTCTGAAGAATTAATGTGATTCCATCTATTTTAATAAAAGAATCATGCAGCCTGCATTATGTCCTTATTTCCTTTGGTTTGAAGAAAGCTCTAAGTTAGGTTTGATGTTTGACTGTGTGTCCTCTGGGCTGATCCAAACAGCCTTTATTTTTGTTTTGTTTCTTTATGTAGTTTTTATTTTTTTGAATTTTGGTCAAATTGCTCTATATTTTATTAGTCTAATGGATTTTTATTTTATTTTTTGTTATCTGAAGTCTTATATGTAAAAAGGATTAGAACTATGAGCTTACTCACAAATAAATGTATCATATAATATGAATTTTTGATATTATAAATCCATAATTTATTATGCAATTATGGACTACTGTAGGAAAGTAATTATGGACTACTATAGGAAAATCTTGCAACAGTAAAAAGACTACCTGTTCTCTACAAGCTTATTTTCATAGTAAATAACTGAGAATAGAGAAATTAGTGAACATTGGAAGCAAAGTATAAAAATCAAATTTTTAAAGAGCTGCAAATTATGGGAAAATAGAATGCTGTACACATGTTCAATAAGGAATTTTATTAAGCACATCTATAATAAATGGCTTTTTCAAACAGTAGAATTAAAATAAAAATTCTCATTATACATCTTTTAAAATGCCTTTAACAGTATGATGTAATACTCAGTCTTTATAAATTTTCTAAACTGGGAAAAGTTGTTAAGCAAGTTTTTAAATCAATAAATTATTTTGAAATTGATAAAATACTTTCCTATTGCCACCCTTCTCAGCCCCAAGCTAATGACAAATCCAGAATCAAGTGGAAGAAGTGCAAGAAAAGGCTTAATATCACTTTGAAACGGGCTGTTCTCCTTTAGGTGTTAAAAATTTTTCTGTAGGAAGCCAGGAACTTGCCTTCAAACGAGCTAAAGCGACTGACTGATTAGCACTAACTTCCAGTATCTGTGAAGAAGTTAGTGCTCAGTTTTTCCCTTGAACATTTACTTCCTTTGTACCCAACATCTTTGAGGTTTAAAATTAGGATTAATTTCTTAACTTTCATGTTGTGGTCCTTATCATCTCTCTCATTAGTCTAATCTGAGTTAATTAGAATCTGTAGTTACTTCTCAATCTGTGTTGTACTAGAACAATTGAAAAGAGAGGCGCAGACACAATTATGTTGTTTTATTGTCTGGAGGAGACAGAAAGCCAGTGGGGCTTCTCTTATTAGGTTAATATCTACCTGACTTCAAAATGTTCCAATGATACAAATAGCAATGGGAGCCACTGCACTTTCCAAATTCCATCCCTTTCCCCTCGCCCTACCCTTTTCAATCCAATTAATTCAAAGGTGATGGAAGAAGAGAAATGCTCTACATGTCAAAATGACAATGCCCATTACATGATTTGCAGAATGAGTAGTATGTGTGATAGTCTGGGGTGAATTCGTGTTTTGACTTTTAAAATAAATTCCCATTTTTGTCATGTTTTGTTAAATCCATTCCTTTCAAATCAATATGGATGAAGTAAGTGTCTAAATAATCTCTTTTGATGACCACAATGGTTTGATAAATACGAGACTGAAATAACTATAAAATTTTGTGAATCCATTACCTCCAATTCCTAGATAATCTGACAGTTGTGGTGTGGCTTGATACCCCAAAATGAAACTTCGCTTTTGAGTATAGCTTATGAGGCCAACTTTTATTATAAAGGTTAGATACCCAGTTCTTCAAAATCTGTGTGGCTTAAATCTGATCTGAATGTCAATGAACAAACACGCTATTTTCAAAAACATCAAAAGAAAGGCATACTATTTGATGTAATTAAATATACATGCCAGTTACTGTAATCAAGTAACCTAAGCCTCCAATCGAATGACTGAAAATTAGTATGAAGAATATAATCAATATGAATGATTCATTAATGTTTAACAAATAAAGGTTTTATTTTTTAAATACATAGGTACAAACAATATTCATTGTAAATGTAGAAAGATCTTAAATTTCACTCCTTAAGAAAATTCTAGTTGAAAATCACCAGGAGCCATTAGAACATGAATAAATGTAAAACAAATGAAAAACAGATTTTAAGGTACCAAGATCAGGTGGTAGGAAACAAAATAAATGTCAGCTACTTAAGAAATCTACATTGAATAAGAAACTACTAATACTCTTCCAAAAGGGATATTAAGGAATTATCTTAAAGATATTCTCCTCAGAGCCCTCTAGATTCATAAAAGCACTAGCTAAGTTGTTTTTTCCTTATGTTTAAACAAAATATATAGAGTGAAAACAATGTTTATTATTAATGAAAAATAGATTTTAATTGATTATAATGTAAAGTTGTTTCTCAAAAGAAGCTGTTATTTTCAGGAATATTTTCAAAGGAGAATATTTTCCATAGGCCCATTTAGGTAAATTGTACAGAACAAAAATCCTAATAAATATATTAGATATTGGAAACACTACATAGCCACTAGTTTTTCTCTTTTAAACATATAAATTATATAACAAAACATGATTAAATATTTTTATTAAAAACTAAAATTTGGATTGGTTTTTAGAAGCTGAAAACATGGTCAAATTATTCCTTTTATTATAATCTGTTTCTAGCTGATACATGTTACATTAACTTTCAGTTGCCATGTTTATGTCTATTGGGTTTGCTTCACAAATTATGAGTTATAATTTTACTTGGAAAGCAAAAATATGGTAATTCTATGCTCTATTCCAGTCCAAAGAGGAAATTCAATTCCATTTTCTTGATCATCAAATGAGGGCAATACTTGCTTAGCTTATCTCCTAGTATTATTGTAAGAATACTGGTAAAATATATGTGAAAGTTGGAAGACTAATAAAACCTTTGAAAAATGAAAAGTGACAACAGAATTTTTACTACCTATCATGTAGAAAGATCAATGCACTCTATCTGGATAATCTGAGCAGAAAATAATGTTCCAAGCATGCTTTTTTATAAAATTGCAATATTACACCTTGATGCAAATATGCAGAATTAGCTAGCCTGTATGCTGTTTTTGTGCCAATTAGAAAAAAAGAACCTCATCCTCCAGACAAAAGAATACCCTTGCCAGGACAATGACTGGTAAGTGGAGTACAAGTTGGGTTAACTTAGGCACACTTGTGTTGTACACAACCTTTATAACTATACATGGTGACTCAGCAAATATGCTTTAATTTAAAAACTCAGGTTTTCACTAAAACATCAATTGAATATGCTAACAACTGACATGGTCTCACAACCAAGGAAAAACTTATGTCCCATGTGGTTAGATTAACTGTGGCTATATGGAATGAATATGCTCGAAAATAGGTATAGTAATAATGGCCACAAATTTCCTGAAGTGCAAAACTTAAGCCTTAACGTCTATTACTGTTACAGTGAAAATATATATATATGTCACTTACAATTGCCTAGAAGTCACATTAAAAATACTAAAACAAGTAAATCTAAAAATTTTCAGTATTATATTTTATATAACCCATTATATCCAAAATATTATTAATCTAACATGTAAAAATAGAAAATTTCTTATTTTTGTTTTTCTCCTTTATTTTTCACATTGTATTATTAATAATTATCAGGCATGCTTTGAAATTTTTTTCATATATGGCACCAACAAATGTAACAATTTTTTAAATGATGTTCAAAGACATAAACTATTAAACAAATTCCAAAAAGTAATATTTTAACAAAATGCATAGGTTTATATAAAAGATTTTGCAGAGTAATAAATGTCTACTTCACTGAAATATTAATTTCCTATATTTGTTTATTAACTAATGCTGTTATCACCTTTCTTCATAAAATGACTTTTATATTTTTAATAGTCATATTCATAATTTTCTGTTTAAAAATTAACTCAAATGTTACCTCATAAAAACTAGTATCTCCTATGATCTTCTAACTTGATTGAACTTTGTATTATTTATTTTCAAGGAAGGAAGAGGAAAACTCAATTTATTTCTTTGTTAGTAAGAATAACCTTTCAATACAGAAGGAGTTGGAGAATGTGTTTGATGCTTTATATTACTATTTTTTTAAGTTGCAACTTGGAAAATGAAATTATGAACAAAATTCTCAGTGTTGATACTCAACTACTCACAACCCTAGTCCCCGGAATGATGTAAGAATTGTAAAGATCTACCAGGCATTAAAAAATTATTGTTTACTGAAAGTTTTATTGCACAATTTTTTCTACTTTTATATACTTCTTATATGTTCTAGAGAATGTCCACTTTTTAGAGATAAGCTTTATTATTTTGATGGAGAAAAGATTCTTGAGAATCTATTCTATTCTATTATCCTGTACCACTTTAGTCACCATCAAGTAATGAGATGAAAATTCTGAGTAGATGTTCTCTACAGGAAAGCAAATTTGAATGTAATAACCTTTTTCTCTCCAAGTAAATGATTAAATATCATTCAGAATTTTTATATATTTCTGCTTAACTGACCTTGGAAGTTTTCATTATGTCCATTGTAAAGTATATGTGTAATATATGTGAACACTTGATAAACATTTCAGAAATTAAATATTTTCATTTTCCATAATTCTATTTATTGAAAATATCTATACCTCAGGTTTCTAAAAACATCTTGAATTAATTTTCTTGTGTATGACATTTTGATAAGATGAAAAAGATGGAAATTTTATAATAGACAATTACATAAAATCATTTTCCTCAAAAATGGTTACATTGTCTTAAAATTCCATACTAAAAAATTCACACAGCAACCCTTTTTTGTTTTATATGGATATACCACCCAAAACCAGTCAGTGAGAAAGTGACCAAAATATTGGGAGCAATTAATCATTAAAATTTTATCCTTTACTGAATCTTTTCAGTTTGCAAAATCTATTCAGTTGTATAAACAACTTGGTATCTGGACTTGACTTGATATGAACTCAAATGACTTTTACTGGTAAATGACACAAACTGGTTCTAGGTTCACAAATTGTTCTTCCTTCTATTGAAAATTAAAAAGAGTGCTCATGGAATTTATCTCAGAGAAAGCAATTGTCTTGTTATGTTCCTCTTCATGAAGTCCTCCGAACAGGGAAGCATTGTCAGATTTATTTCAGCAATGTAATTTATGCTACCATAAATATGCTGAATCTTCTAGTAACTCCATGAAGAGGCAATGAATTGCAGTGATAAAGCAGTGTTCTATGCAGAGAATGATGCACAAATAAGAAACACATGCAGCCTCATCTCTTTAAAGGAAACTAGCTTTTACAAGACAAATCTCATTGCAGATACTCTGTTAATACACCTGACAGTTTTTACACTGACATTGTTTTGTGTATAATGCAGGTTGTAATAAGTAATACAACCGTTAGGGTATAGAAAACCATACTGTTTTACATATTTTTATTTTAATATAAATAGTTACAGTGGAATTTGAGTTCCAGCATATAAAAGGAAACTATGTCTTTGCAAATTTATGAATTAACTAAATATTTTCTGTATTTTGGTGTTCCTACTGGAAAATGTTTTTCATCAATGCATAATGCCATATTTAGCCATATACATGTCAATATTTATTCATATGCATCACAAAGAACATGTCCACTTCTTTTGAAGTGTAAAAAAATATTCTAGTTAAAACATAATATTTCTTCATAGTCTTAAGAAATACATCCAACCTTGTTCTTTTCTGAACATAAAGCTGTTGAGAGTTGTCACTTTGTATGTAAGGAAAGATCTGTTTCTACCAGTAGAATGGCTGCTGGTCAGTTTCACCCATTTATATTTATGTATCATTTTGGATTTTTGAGGCTCAGGATATAGTACGGGCAAGGGCAAAGATGGAGAGCTGGAGAACATAGCAATACTTGAAATTTTGTGAAACATTCTTTATTTTTCCCCTAAACTACTTTGGGGTTTTTGCTTACAAATGCTAGGCTTGTCTCTGTTGATAAAACCCAGAGACTGAAACTATTGGGAGCTGGACATAAATGTGTTCTTCTTTCTCCTTCCTTTCTTGCCTCCATGCCCATTAAAGCACATCACTCTTGCAGTGTCATCTAAAGACCATCCCATGTTCTGCCATGCTCCATTTCATTGTTCACCCATGCGTCCCTCGTAAGTAAAGAGAAGCAGATTAGGAGATGTGTGTATTGCCGTGGTCTTCACAGCCTGTACCCTGCTAGAAGAGTAAGAAATACCTGGGAACTCGGTAGGAAATGCAAATTCTTGGGCCTCACCCCATCCTACTAAATTAGAAGCTCAGGGGGTCAGACACACCAACTTGTGTTTTGACAAATCCTCCAAGTGATTCTGAACTTTGAGGACCATTGGAATAGTGAAAGGCAATACACAATAGTCCAAAGTCACATAGCCAGTGGTAGAAGAACCGAGAAAGCCTGTGCTCCTACCCCAGTTCAGATCCACTCGCCAAAGACTCTATGCATGTATAAACATCAGGTTCTTCTTGTACTTGTATTTAAGGATGATCTGGATATTTTTGAAACAGAACTATTCCAGGATTTTAATTGAAGGAATTAATTACAGCACAGGTTTTTATATTTTAATATCACAAAAATAAGTGAAAATATAATGAATAATGACAACTTTTATTAAATATTACTGTATTTTGACAATCCTACTGGAGATAATGGCTCTCTGACCAAATTCAACTGTTTCTAGAAAAATGCCCATATGATGGGGAAACTGAATATTTCGAAGTGCTTAACAAAATCTTTGTGAAGTCTACTTTGATGCATCTGTTTGAGAAGTGAATCTCTTGCAGGACAACACTGATGTATTAAACCACATTGATGTGCTCAAACACCTTTCTTTTCTTCATCTTGGTATCAGAAAATCCACTGAAACCCACCAGGGAAATGATATTCAGTTCTCTTGGCACTTTCAGACATTCTATGCTTTAGAACTATTTGTAAACACATAAATGAACTATGGGCATCATCATAACTGTTTTACTGTTTGCAGCTAAGATTTACTCTGCATCCCTCCACTCATAAAATAGCTTTTTTTTTTTTTTCAATTTATTTCTTGTAATATCTAGGTATTTGCATTTTACATATTTTAAAATGCTAACATGGTGGTCCATCTTACACTTCAAAATACTTAGGGATCTAACAAACTCCATTATTTTGGAGAAACATTAATCATCTTTCTCTCAAAGTTAATCTTTCACAAATGATCACAGTTAGGTATGAGCATGAAGTTTTCAAACAGGGCTCTGTTTTGTTTTCATTGTAATACAGCTTTAAATACACTGTGTGGTAAAATTAGGAGTTGTGGAAAGAAGATAAGTTATTAGGGGTGATTATTAACAGGTTTGGTTCCCCTACACCGCAGATATTCCCACCCACCCTCTCAAGGGAGACTTTGTGTTATATACAATGAAATTATCATCACTCAGGGGCTTGCACTGCCAAACGTAATCCAGGTAAAACACATTTGTATGATGCAGCCAAGTGTATGACTTAGCGTGCTTATGATGGAATTCCTTTTGGTCTGTAAATTGATAGGCATAGCCAGAGGGATTATGTAAATAATCAAGGGAATGAAATGCAATGCAGAGGGTGTAATTCTATCCCAGACTGCAAAGCAAGAGGCAGCATGTACCTGGCAACATGCTGGTCTCAAGCGAGGTATCTAAAAATGGAAGCAGTTACTTTTTATAGTCCTGCTCCTCATGGGGACCAATCTCCCCACACTTCTGATGCTACCTGGGAGATTCTAAATCATTCAATAATTTGCTACCCACAGGTCTCTTGGCAAACTTTAGGCTTCTGAATTTAGTGTGCTTTGTCTTCATAATTAAAACAAAAAACCTGGTGGCTCAGAGGTTAAAGCGTCTGCCTGCAATGCAGAAGACCTAAGTTCGATCCCTGGGTCGGGAAGATCCCTGGAGAAGGAAATGGCACCCCACTCCAGTATTCTTGCCTGGAGAATCCCATGGACGGAGGAGCCTGGTGGGCTACAGTCCATGGGGTCGCAGAGTTGGACACGACTGAGAGACTTCACTCACTCACTCACTCATACAAAAGGAATGGTTTTTTACATCACTACCCCTCTTCTTAGGATCAAGATAAATATTTATTTATGTAATTAATAATTATTCATTGAATATACCAAGTTTAAGCCATGTGTTGCACTAGTGCCTGGGGTACAGTATTAGCAAAACACAGCCATGTCACATCCAAGTGGATCTGAGAGAGTCATAGACAGCCTAGTGTGGTAAATTCTATGGTTAAAAGGCATTGCGTGTGTAAGAGCCCAGGTAGTCTTAAGGATGGGGGAAGGTTTCCCAGAATACAGACCTAGTAATACCAAGACCTGAAGTAGTAGTTAATCAAATAGAGTGATGGAAGAGAGATTATTATGGAAACAAAACTTAGAGAACAACTTCATAATTACATGCAACAAATCACTAAGTTCATTAGGTCTAATTGCTTCCTACTAAACAAACCAGTGCCTTAAAAGTCAAGAACATTTACTAGCCATTATTTATCTAGTATTTTGCCAGTCTCCTGAGTGGATATTTTCCTCCATTTTTTGCCTTTATAAATAAGCACAGTCTCTGGAATATTGTAGATCTTCAATAACTATCGATGAAGTACTATTTAAAAGAATCTCCCCCTTGTATCATGTAGTTTAAATAGAGAAAAACAATCAGATCGTTTTTCTAGAAAATGTCTGCACATTATCTTTGGCTTTCTCTTAAGAGCAGAAAGCTTTTTTTAGAAATCTCAATCGCACCAGTGATATCTTATCTCTGAGTATTCAACCCCAAGATGTTGGGGTCTTTTAAAGAGTAACTTTTATCTTAACTATGAACTTTAGCTTCAAACTAGTTTAATCTCAATCATCATATAATGACCAAGCACTTTGGACATGGCCTTTCCCAGTGTTATACAAGAGAAAGTGTTTCACAATTAAGCAATTATTTTTTATTATCATGCTGCTAAGTCACTTCAGTCGTGTCCGACTCTGTGTGACCCCATGGATGGCACCCCACCAGGCTCCCCCATCCCTGGGATTCTCCAGGCAAGAACACTGGAGTGGGTTGCCATTTCCTTCTCCAATGTATGAAAGTGAAAAGTGAAAGTGAAGTCGCTCAGTCGTGTCCAACCCTCCGTGACCCCATGGACTGCAGCCCACCAGGCTCCTCTGTCCATGGAATTTTCCAGGCAGGAGAACTGGAGTGGGTGCTATTGCCTTATTATCATATTTTATCACATTTATGGAATTGGTCCTCCTCTTTACCTGCCTTAAAATGCAATGTCTTTAATGTGACACTTAATTTCAAATATATATATCTACATATTTACTATGTACATATCAACTATGTAAAAATCAAGAGGCTATCTGAATCTTGACTTTGAAACCAAGATTGCTGCAGGGAAAGATGAAAATTGTTTAAACAACAATTGTTTTCAGTAATACATGTTGAAGATTAAGGACTTCAGCAATCTGGAATCTGGTAGGAGGCTGAGGATCTATTTATCTATTCACATTATATCTAATAGAGAAAACTTCGCCAGTCATTCCTTAAACACTTGCATACAAAATACTTTTTATAAGCAGGGAAAACTCAAGTTAATGTTTAATTTGTTCTCTTTAGACAGGTCATATGAGTCAGATTATTATCATCCATAGCAAACAAGTACCTGCATGAGCAACTTTGGAGTATAAAGTGCACAGAGAACTATGCATTATGATGACTGAAATGCAAGCCTAACAGAGGACTTGAGAGCCCAGGGGCCTGCTCCTGTTCAGGCTCCCACTGCTGATTTTGGAAGGGCTGCACAGGGACCCTAGACTCCCAAGTCAAATCAAGGCTCTCTTCACTCAATCCAGCATCTCAGTTTTGTTTTTTGTTTGTTTGTTTGTTTTTTGCAAAGATTTCCTCAGCTGGAGCGATTACTAGATTATGAACTGTATCTCAATTCTACTTTAGGATTTTCCAAGTTGGAGTGATTAATACTTTGGCAGCTTCCCTAGTGGCTCAGATGGTAAAGAATCCACCTGCAGTGCAGGAGACCCAGGTTCACTCCCTGAGTCGGGAAGATCCCCTGGAGGAGGAAATGGCAACCCACTCCAGTATTCTTGCCTGGAGAAGCCCATAGACAGAGGAGCTTGGTGGGCTACAGTCTATGGGGTCTCAAAGAGTCAGACCCGACTGAACCATTAACACTTCTTTTACTTTCAATGCATTGTGAGCTTCTGAAGAAAAATTTTAAAGTTATTTGCAAGCAGTATCATTATATTTGGATTACCTGTTATAATCATTGACTTCTGTGAAGGATATTTTAGTTTATTAACCTGTTTCTTTCTTTATTATTATTATTTTTTGCTTACCACTGTCAATAAGTAGCTAAAATTTAACAAATGCATGGGAATTTGATACATAATCTGTATTCCCTAGTAGGTACATCTGTGCTCAGTCACTTGGCTGTGTTTGACTCTTTGTGACTCCATGAATTATAACCCCCCAGAATCCTCTGTCCATGAATTTTCCAAGCAAGAATACTAGAGTAGGTTGCCATTTCCTACTCCAGGGGATCTTCCTGACCCATAGATCTAACCCGTGATTCCTGCACTGGCACGTGGAATCTTTACCAATGTGCCACCTGAAAAGAGGCATTCATGTGTGCTAAGTTGCTTTACTCATATCTGACTGTTTGCAACCCTATGGACTCTAGAAGGTACATTTGTTCAAATTAATCCTTTTCTGGAAAGATTTCGAGAGTAATTCTTAAAGTAATCATTGACTAGTTTTCACAGATTGTTTGATTACTTGGTAACTCCTGTGATATATTAACCCAGGTCCTGTCATTTCCTTACCCACACAAGATAGCTAAATTAGTGTCAAATTATTTTTTCTCTCAAGACCTTTTTCTCTTACTAGAATGACTTGGTTCAGAACAGGCTCAGGCACTATAATTTATGGTTCACAGTCTTCTAAAATATAGAGCAGAAATTAGGCTGATGAATCTTCTTACATTATATAGGAGCCTGGGGGAAAGATACATAACAGTAACTTCTCTATTACGTCACTATGAAGCACATAGGAGTAAAAAATTGAAAAGGAGTTGTGATTCTGAACTTGGGCCTAAACTTGAGACTATTCCTAAGAAATCATAATTTTAATGAGGACTCTATTAAACACTCTTTCTGTGAGACTGATGGACCCAAAGCATTCATTATCCAACTATGCCATGACAGCCACTTTTGGAAAGATATCTGAGAAGAGCACCCTGCTAGTAACAACAGAGCCCTGGAATTCCTCTTTAAAGTAGGTCTTAGACTTAGTTATGCTGCTTCAAGAGTCTACTACTAGGATACCTATCCCCATGACAGTTATTCACGGGGATGATTTCTTTTAGCAACTTTCATTTTTTTTCCCAGCAAATATTTATTGAGCTAATTATGATGTGATATGATATTTTAATACATTATATTTAATACAGTATAGAATATAATATTTTATATCATATAGTGATAAGTGAAAAAAATTCTTGAAATAATACTGACCCTTACCACATGAAGTACACGCTAATATATTATTTCTACTGAATTCTATTTTTAAAAATGTCACCGAGAACAAATCTGACACCATATTGGATCTATTCTTTTAGTTCTAACCTTTGGGCTCTATTGACTGTGCTTAGTCATGCTGGCTCTGCACCTTTATAAAAGAATGTTGACTATTGCCTGAAATAAACACGATAGCCCAGTCTCAAGGCCCTGCCTCTCCAGCTTGACCTTTAAAAGTATAACACTTTTCATTCACACAAAGATTTTAAAAATCGCAGGACAGAGAATAGCATTTGTCTTGTTAAAAGTTTAGAGGAACATCATGACTGGACCTAAGTGGACAGCTGTAAGAACAAAGGATTCAGTTAGTCCCAAGGGGGTCTGGCTAACACCAAGTAGTTTGCTACAACCAGCCACATCCCTCCCCTTTTAGCATAAAAGAAGCATGAATTCTAACTCAGTTTTGATGGTTCTTTGGGACACTAATCCATCATCTTTTCAGTCTGCTGGCTTTCTGAATAAAGTCTCTATTCCTTGCCCCAACACCTCATTACCTGATTTATTGGCCTATTGCAAGGCTATATGAGATTGGACTCAGTAATAAAAATGTTCATTTTAAACCCACTAAATTGATATCATTTATATTTCAGTTGGACTATTAATTTGACTCATCATTTGATTTGTCATTTGAAAAATACTGTTTCAAGCCATATTAAAAATTTTAAGTCATTTAAAAATGATTTGTAAGCCCTGTACATAATTTTGGGATTTTGAAACCCTTTAAAAGTTTTTAGCAAAGAAATAGAGTTATCCTTTTCTATCTTATTTTACTTTGTGCTCAACTAACATTTAATTAAGGGTAACATTGGAAAACACCCTGATGCTGGGAGGGATTAGAGGCAGGAGGAGAAGGGGATGACAGAGGATGAGATGGCTGGATGGCAACACCGACTCGATGGATGAGAGTTTGAGTGAACTCTACGAGATGGTGATGGACAGGGAGGCCTGGTGTGCTGCGATTCATGGGGTCACAAAGAGTCAGACATGACTGAGTGACCGAACTGAACTGAAGGATAACAAATAATAATTAGATGGTATTTTAATTAATTTTCTCACTATAAATAGTCTAATGAAAATTATTGTGAAATCTGATCTAAATATTTCTCCACACAAAAGCAGTGACATCAAATTACTGTACCTATGAATAGAAACATCCCCCCATTTTTCCAGCTTTATTAAATATAAGTAACATATAACACTGTGTAAATTTAAATTATATGACATTCATTTGATACATGAATATACTGCAAAATGACTATTGCAGTGTTAGCTAACACTCCCATCACATCATATAATGGTCATTTCTTTTGTGGTGAGAGCATTTAAGATCAACTCTTTTAGCAACTTTAAAGTATACAATATTATTAACTGTAGTCATTATGCTGTACATTAGATCCCCAGAAATTATTCATTTATATAACAGGAAGTTTGTACTCTTTGACAAACATCTCCCCTTTTCCTCACCCCCTCAACCTCTGGTAAATCATTCTAGTCTCTCTTTCCCTTTTTGGTATTTTAGGAGAAGATTCTGGGCTTCCCTGGTGGTCCTGTGATTAAGAATCCTCCACTGCAATGCAGAAGACACTAGTCCTATCCCTGGTTTGGGAAAATCCCACATGCCTTAGGCAACTAAACCCATGCGCCACAACTGCTGAAGCGTAAGTGCCCCAGAGCCTGTACTCCACAGCAAGAGGTCTGAGCACCCCAACTAGAGAGTAGCCCCCACTTGACCCAACTAGAGAAAGCCAGGGCACAGCAACGAAGACCCACACAGCCGAAAATAAAAAGTAGTTAGTTGATCAATTACTTAAAAATAAGTAAACAATAAGTTCTTTAGGAAAGAAAATGCTGCCTGTGCCATGGAACATGACTTGGAGGGAATGGAGACATCCCAGGTGTCAACCATCGTTCAAGAGCTTGGACCATCACTGAGTAGCAGAAGGGGATCTGTGGCCTCTCCTTGGCATGACTTGGCCCAGATTACCAAGGAACATTTGGAAAGCTAAAGTTTTAGGATGGTGATTTCCACATGAGCAGTGGTCAGCCCAAGGAAATAAGGAACTAAAGGAAGGGGATTATGAAATCAGTCTAATTGGTTAGAGCCAGATTTAGAAACTTCAAACTATAAAATCTACTTGAATGATAGCCGTGTGTACTTTGTTATCCAGATTAGCTGGTATTTTAGTCACTCATGTACTCATTCATTTAAGATGTATAAAATAATTACTATGCATCAAGACTGGATTAAGTGTCAGGAATTTAAAGAAATAAGGCAAATTCCTGGTCTTAAAAGAGATCCACATATCTTTCCCCTGAAGAAAACAAATCTTAGACTTTCTGTAATTATTTCTCTTTTGCTCTTTCTGGGATTCCCTGGTGGCTCAGATGTGTCTGCCTGCAATGCAGCAGATCCATGGTTGATCCCTGGGTTTGGAAGATTCGCTGGAGAAGGAAATGGCAACCCACTCCAGTACTCTTGCCTAGAAAATCCCATGGATGGAGGAGACTGGTGGGCTACAGTCCATGGGGTTGCAAAGAGTCAGACATGACTGAGAGAATTCACTTTCACTTTGCTCTTTCTATGTGCTTAGTAAAACTCTGAAAATCTAGCCTGGCTTTGTTGTGCTGAGAGGAACCTATATTATCAGGAAAAACCAGCACAACAGGAAAGCGGAAACTTGAGAGAACAAATCTGGAGTCATTTGGTTCAAAATGAACATCTCTTCCATTGGAGGCTTTGCTTCCTGTAAAAAAATCTTTTCAGGTTCTGGATTCTGTTTTAGAGAGATGGCATTCCCTTAATCCTACATTATAATCTCAGTATAAGCCTTTTCAAAACATGTTAACTATTAGGGAAATCAATTGTTTATCACAAAGAACTGAAAGATGAATGAATGACACTCTCCATTATTCATCAACACATCTCTCTAAATGTGTTTAAGCTCTCAGCGAGTAATGCTGGCAACAGCTGAAACAGGCTTACAGAATACTAAGGGACGTAAGATAAAGATCTGAACAGTACACAGAACAGAGGTAGAGTTATTCAAAGCACACTTTCCCCCAAACTCCAGCACACACAATAACTCCCTCTGTGAGTAGCAGGCTTCAGTGGAAGATCACAGAACTATCATTTGAGACTATATCAAGAAATCTAGTCATTAAAGAGCCAAAAATGGAGATCAGAATCTTCTTTCAGATTAACTGAGGATATGAAGCATAAGAAAATGGGCAAAATATCTTTCCAGTGAAGTGAGGAAGAAAAAATAAAAGAAAAGAAAGCAGTTATCTATAGTTCAGAGTAGACCCCTAAAGTATAGGCATGAAATATTGTATGCATTTTGGGTCCCTGTAGATTATCTCATCCCCCACCAAGTTGCTATTTGTCCCACATTCATGAAAATTATAAAAACACTGTAGAAAACTTAAAGTTGTAATTGAGAAACAAGAAAACTCTGAAAACTACTCAATAATCCTGGTAATTATCACTGCAGGGCAACTAGGTTCGATCCCACTTGGCCCAAATAATTGGTACTCAGTACTTTCACAGGTAGTCGACAGTACCTAGCAAATAGTTCTTTACTACACTAACTGGCAAAACAAAATGGTAAAATGAATGCTTTCTAAGGCATTTTCCTGCCTTAAGGTCTTATATGTACAAAGCTTTTGGAAGGATACATCCACTTGGTTTAGATACATATAAATATAATTAAAGAAAGATTTTGTCATAGAGAACACATCTTAACAGTGACATTTCTGACAGATGGCACCATAAAGTGGGTCTTTATGTTTCTAAATTTGTCTATCTTGATGGATAACTTAATATGCTAAATAAAAGCCCCAACTGGACACATGACTTATACAACATCTGTTGACAAAGACTTCTTTAACCTGATAAAAATGCAGTTTTCCCTGGATTTAATCTATGTGTTAAAGTTTGACCTTTAATTTCTTGCACAATGAGTCAGCATTATTTGGTGCTGCTAAGGAGTGTAAACTAATTTCCACACTTGCTGTTATGTAACCTGTAGCTTTATCTTCCCCCTTAGCATTCTCATAACCTTGTATACAGTCTTTTGTGAAAAAGCACACGCCCTGTGTGTACACCTAAGGTCTTGTTTATATTTGGTTGCTGTGGCGGTAACCTCAAGAGTACTTTTGTGGTAGGTGTTGCTGTTTGCATCAGAACTCGAATTCACACTTAACTTCTATACTCCAGAACCTGGTAAACACAGTGAATTCCATGGGACTGCATTGTTTTGCACGCAAACACTGTATGTGAACAGTCAACTCACTGGAAAAGATCCTGATGCTGGCAAAAGGAGAAGAAGGCGGCAGAGGATGAGATGGTTGGAGAACATCACTGATTCAATGGGCATAAACTTGGGTGAACTTCAGGAGATGGTGAGGGACAGGGAGCCTGGTGTGCTGCAGGCCATGGGTTGCAGAGCTGGTCATGTGCTGAGTAACACAGGTTGGCGAATGAACAACAGCAGCACATTGTTTTGTATGTAAACAGTGCCTCTTGGAATTTGATGACTTTTGTACCTTTAATGGAGGTATTCATCTCTCTGGAGAGAGCCAGTTGCGGGGCTTGCTCTGAGAAAGAGGTTACATTGTAAAAAATTTCTGAATTGCTTGATATTAGTAGCTCAGGTCTTGCTAAAACAGTTGACTTCTGTTCTCTAACAATTTATTTGCTGCTATTCATGACAGGAAAACATCTTGAAAGAAATCAGAATGTTGGACTTCCCTGGTGGCCCAGTAGTTAAGACTCCACGCTTCCCCTGCAGGGACAATGGGTTCAATCTGCTAATCAGGGAGCTAAGATCCCACATAACGTGTGGCGTGGCCAAAAGAAAAAAAAAAGAATCAGAATGTTATTTAAAGCATATTATTTCATGAACATATAATACCCTACTCTGTCTAAAAGGTGTGAATCTTAAAACAACATTCCCCTTATCAGCAGCTCAAAATACAGAGTATTGGATTAGTAGCCAGGGGATCCAAGTACAGAAGGAAAAAGTTTTAATATACTGAAATTATTTAGGCCTATAATGTCTTCGATTGTTATATAACATTTCACTCCACTCTTTGGAAATGTTTCCAAACCACAGAAAGTCTTCTGAATTGCAAATAAGTTACTGTGCCAACAGGCTTCTGCCAGTCTTTTGAGCTACATTGTCAGATGAGTTCCCTGAGCACAAATTATTATTTGAGGGACTAGATTCACGTGTTTGGAAACATCAAACTTTCAATAATCTTTAACACAAAAATCTGGGACCTCACTGTATGTATTTATTTGGACATTTATTAGGAGCTGTAGGACTGGATGTAGTGAAGAGAGTAAAGACAATTAAGAAATGGTTCTCATCCTCGAGCTGCTCAAAGACTAGGATAGAAAACAGTTACATAATCACAACCATAAGGCAATATGGTTAAGATTAGTGCAAGGTGTTATAATAATAGCAGCGTTAGCAACAGACTGATGGAGCCTAGAAAGACTTGGACAGGTGAAACTGAAGCTGGAAATTATAGGTAACATTGAAGCTGTTCAGAGAAGAGAAGTTAAGACTTTCATGGTAGAGGGTACAACATTATAAATGATAGAAACTTAAAAGATTAAAATCTGTTAAGAATATTAAGGCAATGACAATTATATGGCATGGATGATTTATTTTATTTTATTACTATTATTTTTTTGCATGGATGATTCAGAACTCGAAATACGTTAGGGGTATATGGAATATGACAAGGAAGGTAGGATGGATCTTTAGTTTGGTGCACCTAGATGCCAGACAAAAAGGCTGCACTTCATCTCATGAGAAACTGGAAGCCTTTGAAGAATTTTTTGAGCAGGGAACTAGAGACATAATTATAACTTTTTTTTAACAAGATAATTCTGGTGGCCATATTTAATGAACATCTATCAATTTTCAGTTGACTCCACCACCCTTGGTTTCAAATACTGTAACTTTCTCATTCCTTGTGGTTCTGGTGGGGTGGTAAACAAAGGTCTCCACCTCTCCACCAAACAAGGGTCTCTATCTCTCTACCCTGAGGCTGGGCACATGGCACAAGCTTGCTAATCAGACTGGCCTAGGAGTAGACCTTGGCCCAAGATAGCTTAATATAAATCTTTGGGGGTAGGTATGATCACAACTATACTAGTAGTCATAATGCTCTTTCTCTGCATTTTCTATCCAAAAAGCTAATTCACATAAGCCTGTGGTACCTTGGCTATCTTTGTCACCACTGTGTGAACGTGACCAAGGAAGGCCATCAGTGAAAAAAGTAGAGCTGAGGGATAGAAAGAGAAACAGAATTCTGATAGCATATTTGAATACCTGTCTCTAACTATGCTTGAGGCCAACTCTCTTCTTTAGTATTTCTTATTTAATAAAATCTTTTCTGTTTATTTCATAAGCATAATTTGAATTTGGTTTCTGGATTTGTAGCTGAAAGTGTTCTCACTAATGTAGAGAATAAAAGTCAGATAAGAGTGGAAGAAGAGAGATGCACTTATAGGAATTAAAGTAATATACATGAGTGATGATAAGGGCCCGAAAAAAGACAATGGAGCTAAAGAAGAGAGGGTATATCCAAATATATGAATCCTGAATGGATACGCTTCAATGACTTATTAGATATGTGAGGGAGGAAGGGGAGAGGAAGAAAGAAGAGTGACAGATGTTATCCATGAAACACTCTCCACCATAACTTCTGGGCAAGTGAAAGGTCCCATTCTTCACTAAACTGAATGACTGAAGAAGCAGGATATACTTTAGTTTTCCTTGGGGTTCAGTCCAAGGAAATGTATACAGTTTATTGCACCCTGGTGAATAGCCAATGTGAAGAAACAGAGGCTATTGTATGCATCTCCTCCTCGATACTCCAAGAGTCAAGTTCCAAGCTTAGTGTAATTACGCAACATGGCAGTTGATTTTCCTTCATCTAAAAGCTGGACACTGTCAGATGTGACCTGCCAGCTAAGCTGAGCGCTGGAAAGGATGAGGATGACTCACTGTGCTCTGCTTCTATGCCTGCTACTGCTTTAAATGGGATAGAAACTTAAGCCCTCATCTTTGAAGCTCGTCTTTGCGGGTAACTCTTAGGCAGAGCCGTAATTTAATCTCCAGGTCCCAGAGGTACACACGATAGTTGTTTCAGAGAAACGATGCCACATCTGTGCCAGAATGCAGCTGGAAAAGGATCTTGTGTGATTTGTCCAAAATGATGGAATGAAAAAAAAAAAAAAGAAAAGAAACAGACTGAGCAGGTGCTTAAAATAAATATATGTTAGTACTTTAAAAAAGAAGTCAAATTATATGTCTAAATCTGTAACCTATAAAGAGCACATTCAACTTTTTATGTAAAGCCCCAAGATTTCAATATAAAGAGAATGAGCAGGAGGCCCACTCATGAAGAGACAGGCACAATACACAGACTCTAGGAAACCTATTTAGCCTCATGGGCAATCAAATACATACTATTGAAGCTAAGCCAAAGTACCATTGCATTGCTAATAATGAGGAGGCAGGAAATTAAAATGTTAAAGTGAAATTGTCCTTTTGGAATTGAAGATGTCAATATTTAACTTTCGATATTTAAAAACCATAAAATATCATTACTCTTTCTCAATATTCCTACTTCTAAGATTATATCCTGAGGTTATTATTCAGCAGAAGAAAAAGAATTGTGCATAAAATGTGCATTATAGCATGCTCTATAATATCAAATATATTAGAAAAGTTTAACTGACCAATAATAGGGAGTGGATAACCAAAAATGCTGCCAAAAGGTATACAGGCACAATGTTATAAAACAATGTGGAAATATGGAAAATAACTTCTCAAATAAGCAGTATAGAAAACTGAACATATACTATATGAACAAAAAGTGTACATTTGGATAAAGACTAAGTTGATTCAAAGAAAACAGAAAGGAAGTAATGTATGTATTGAACCTTAATTTATGACTGAGATTAAAAGAAAGACAAAAAAGGAACTACTCAATAAATAGTGCTGAATGACACAGACAAAATCAATTCCAGGTAGTTAGAAACTTTAGTGTTAAACGTAAAATTGTCAAACTTTTAGAAAATAGTCTAGGAGAATAACTCCTTAAACAGGAAAAGCATTTACCAAAAAATGATACAATTGACCTCATGAAAATAAAAAAACTTCTGTTCATCCAAAGACACCCTCAAAACTACAAGCTACAAATTGAGAGGAGATATATGTAACACATATAACCCACAAAACACATATATCCACAAAGTATACACACTACAAGATTCAAAAATTGGGTGAAAGTCATGAATATATGCTTCACAAATAAAGAAGTGTGACTAATCATTAAACAAGCTCGTTAATAATTAAGCAATTTTACATGACAATCACACTGAGATACATTTCGTTCTGGGGTTACAGCCCCTTCATGGATTACCCACTGCTCAACTCCAGGAAGAACCATTCTTATGCCCTTAAATACAAGTGTCATCCCCTTGAACCTGTGGAATGCATTGGCTCTGTTTCACAACCACTAAACTGGCAGAAAATCAAAAGTCTGCCATATCAGCAAGGATGTGGAACAATGAGAATCTCAGTCACAGCTTACTGACGTGTAAATTGGTTCAACCCCTTTGAAGAACAGCTTGTCATTATCCAGGATGATTAATGCCAGGTTTAGAGGAGGAATGGGAAAGAGTGTTAACTAGTGACAAACAGAGAAATAAGCAGATATTAAAAATAAAACTGTGGAATGGCTCCAATAAGCATACATTCCCCACCCCCGAGATGTCTCTAGACAAAAGTGAGGAAAGCAGATCAAGACAGGATAAAAAAAAACCCATCAAGATAGACGGGGTTAAAGCCCAGGAGACCGCAGGTAAAGGAGAAGTTGAAATAATTATTCAGGCTATCCGTGTTAGTATACCGACTAAGTATACACCTCTGCACTATGACCTGTGGACCAAATCCAGCCCATCGAACTATTTTGTAAATAAAATTGTATTAAAACACAGTCATATCCTTTCATTTCTGTATACTCTATAAGCTGCTTTGCCCTACAACAGTGAAGATGAATAGCTGTGCAGAAACCTATGGCCTCTTAAGCCTAAAATATTTACTATCTCATTCTTACAGGAACGTTTTGCTGACTCTGGACCAAAATATTAGGGAAAGTTAAAAAAAAAAGAATTGGAGTGCTTGGTAAAATTTTTAAAATATATTTTAGTGAAACAATGAAAATATTTTGTATTTCTATCATGGAAGAGAATTACAAGATTCATGTATATAAAGTCAAAGCTAAACTGAAAGATAACAAGGTCCAAAGTGTGTTCATGCCAGTGGTTGCCAATCTGATATCCAGTTGAAACTAAATCTAGCAGACTTTTTGATCTCCAGTAAACATAGTGGAGGGAATCCCACATGGTACGGTGGTAAAGAACCTGCCTTCCATTGCAGGAGATGTGGGTTTGATCCTTGGGTTCAGAAGTTCCCCTGGAGAAGGAAATAGCAACCCACTCCAGTATTCCTGCCTGGAAAATCCCATGGACAGAGGAGGCTGGAGGGCTACAGTCTATGGGCTTGCAAAGAGTCAGACACGACTGAGCATGCAAGCATAATGGAAAATCTGGAATAGAAGGCCAAATACAGTTGTAGGTATAACTGACTCAACTAAAATGATCAAAAAATAAATGGTGAGAGATTGAGTTTTGCTTCTAGATTGCCTGGGTATTCAATTGCCTTTTGTGACTCCTGCAGTTATAACAATGGTTTACAATGGGGTTATCCACTCATAGATGTATTTGTCAAGGTAAGACTAAACAATCATAAATTATTTCCAAAAATCAAGATTAAAAACTGTCTTGATGTCCAAGTGTGCTGGTTGGGGACTCTGGTTTTTAACTATGATATGAATATTTTACCTGTGGCAACTTGAGTTGAAACGTTACTTGGGTAAACTGGAAGCAAAAACCGTTAACTGTTCAGAAGATGGATACCCAAATCTAAGTACTTCTCTAACATCAATATCAATAATTTACAAAATTTTATAATGATTATGAAATATTTTATGTGCAAGGCAAGCTTCCCAGGTGGTCCTAGTGGTAAAGAACCTGCCTGCCAATGCAGGAGATATAACAGACGAGGGTTTGACCCCTGGGTCGGGAAGATCCCCTGAAGGAGGGCATGGCAATGCACTCCATTATTCTTGCCTGGATAATCCCACGGACAGCGGAGCCTGGCAGGTTACAGTCCATAGGGTTGCAAAGAGTCAGACACAATTGAAGCAACTTAGCACAGCACACATGTGCAAGACATTCCCCTCTGAGCCCAATTTGGTACGGAGCTGAGGGAAATAGGCCATTTTCTCAATGTATAAGCTGCTGGAAAATGAGCAAGGGTATATTTGGGAGCAAGATCAAAAGGTATATCAAGGTGTTAACACATTTCTATAGGAGATGGCAAGTCATAGGAGGTTGAGACTAAATTGATTTGGATAGTAGGTTGGGAAGGATTGGGAAGACAACAGGACTCAGGATATTTCTGACCTCACCAAACCTTGGTTTTTCCATCTGTACAATGGGGGAAATAGTTGTATTTTCAATGTAGATTTATAGAGCACTTAGAATGGAATTAGTTTCATAATAACTTCAGCTGTCATTGTTACTCTTTATTTTTGGTTAATGTAGTTTTTTGAAAGTTTGATTTTGAATCATGAACAGAATTCCAATGGTTCAAAATGGTTGTGTGTAGAATCCCAGGCAGATGCAATGGAATCAACTACTGGATACTTCATTGGTATGAATCCAGAATGTAACAGGATTTAGTATGGATTTACTAAAAAGAATGCCTAAGCCAGATGCCTGAAAAAGTCTTTGAAGCACCAATGTTTTGGAGTCCTTGAGTCTATATTTACTCAGTTTTAAGAATTTCCTATTTTACCCTCTTGAAGGAGAATGCCACTAGTCGCCACTAGTCGTTTTCTGGGGTAAAAGAACTTATCCATGCACTTATCAGTGATAGCCCAGATTTGGATGCACATAAAAAGTATCTCTAAGGTCAGTCCACACTCAAATGGTAGTTGAAATTAAAAGAGTGACATAATGTTAATTCTGATGCCCTGTAATGTTGTAGTAGGGTCAAGTGGTAAGGAATGAATAACTTGCAATTCTACGGCACAGTGTGGAATATGTATATATAGGTATTTCTAAAAATCCAAGGAACTAAAGAGCCTCTTGATGAAAGTGAAAGAGGAGAGTAAAAAAGTTGGCTTAAAGCTCAACATTCAGACAACTAAGAACATGGCATCCAGTCCCATCACTTCATGGGAAATACACGTGGAAACAATGGAAACAGTGGCTGCATTTATTTTGGAGGGCTCCAAAGTCACTGCAGATGGTGACTGCAGCCACGAAATTAAAAAATGCTTACTCCTTGGAAGGAAAGTTATGACCAACCTAGACGGCATATTAAAAAAACAGAGACATTTCCTTGTCAACAAAGGTTCGTCTAGTCAAGGCTATGATTTTTCCAGTAGTCATGTATGGATGTGAGAATTGGACCATAAAGAAAGCTGAGTGCTGAAGAGTTGATGCTTTTGAACTGTGGTGTGGGAGAAGACTCTTGAGAGTCCCTTGGATGGCAAGGAGATCAAACCACTCCATCCTAATGGAGATCAGTCCTGAGTGTTCATTGGAAGGACTGTTGTTTATGCTGAAACTCCAATACTTTGGCCACCTGATGCGAAGAACTGACTCATTTGAAAAGACCCTGGTGCTGGGAGAGATTGAAGGTGGGAGGAGGAGAGGACAACAGAGGATGAGATGGCTGGATGGCATCACCAACTCAGTAAACATGGGTTTCAGTGGACTCCAGGAGTTAGTGATGGACAGGGAGGCCTGGTGTGCTACGGTAAATGGGGTCACAAAGAGTCAGACACGACTGAATGACTGAACTGAACTGACCTGAAAAATCCAAGAAACTATTTTTGGCATTAGCTGTGTGCTTCTAGAAATCTTGCAGCTTTTAGACTGCATTGGAAACCTAATTTCATATTTGGGAGGTAAACCTCTTAGAAAATCAACTAGTTAATACACAATAAACTTCCCAGTGTTCTTCTAGGACTTTGGACTTTTGAAGTTCTTTTTTTTTTTTTGAAAAACAGTTTGTATCACCCACAGATAATGTTAGGAGATTATAAGTGTCTATGGAGTTCATGACCCTCATTTAAAAAACTAGTCTTCATATAGGAACATGAGGAAGAGAAAAGTGCCATTGCTTTATGTTGTTGTCGTTTAGGAAAGTTGTATCCTGGGAGAAACCCTCCCTAGTAATTTAGAGGGAGGCTTTGAAATCTGGGCTCAGGACAAAAGATACTATTGCCTGAGGGAAACCATTTCCCATGTTCACACATCGTTTGTTTCTAAATGTTTAAATTCCATGTTCTAAATTGTTATTCAGTGCTTTAAAGTCATAGTAGTCTGACTTCAGAGAGAAAAGAATTCTGGACTCTCAGGTTGCTATACAACCCTTTTCAAAACTAACCACAGCAACTTCTAAAAGATCGTGGATTAATACCTACTTTTGTTTTACTCTTTGAAGGAGGGGAAATGTGGACAAATCATTCTTTATCCATCAGAAAACACACGAAAAATACACAAATGTATCCTTTTAGCATATTCTGAAAGTGTTATCCAATACATGCTAATCATTATTTATGTTGTCACAATACGTAAGAATTGAGACTAAAACAATAGGACACAGGAGCAAAATGTTTTAAATGGCGTGAACCTCATATTTCCCGAGGGCAGCCATTTCTGGGTCAGTTTGAAAGTAATAAAAACAGTTTCTCAGGCTTTTACTATTTATCATATCGCAAGGTCTACAGCCTCATCAGGGAATCATCCATTATTTGATGTAGTCCTTTGGTTGTCACATGTGGTCAGTAATCTTCTATTGGCTTCCTTTTTATATTTTTAAAATAATTTACTGAGGTGAAATTTTTGCGACATGAAATTAACCATGTTAAAGGGAAAAATTCAGTGAAATTTAGTCCATTCACGTGTGGTGTAGCCACTACCCTTTTCTAGTTCCCAAACATTTCCATCACTCCAAAGTAAAACTCCTTCCCCATTAATCCATTTCTCTCCAGGCCCTGGAAACAGCAGTTCACATTCTGTCTCATCTGTTTCCCCTTTTGTGATCCGTTCCTTTTAGGGAAGGTTCTTACCAGGCTTTTGCTGTCCATAAAGTTATCTGAGAGCACCTGGTGCAGCAATTTACAGCTAAAGAAAGCTGATCCCAGAGCCAGGGACACACTCACTCTTGGTCTCTAAGCTGCCAGTAACAACCTACTGCTGAGTGAATGCTCTCCTTTCTCCTTGGTTACCCTACCTCCTGGGCATTGCATGCGCGCTACACCTCTGCTGCCATAACTGACACAATGGAGTCTTCAAAAATACCAGTCATAATGTATCTTCTGGGTTCCTTAATGTACCAAAGCCACTGTGGGGAGAATCTTTCACTCTTCACTCTCGTATTTCATATCATGTGAGTAATGGATATAAACCAAATACTACTGGAATTTCTTTGTGTCAATGGGAGAATGATTTTTCATCAATTAAGAGTTTTTTTATTAATTATTTTCAGCCTACTCTCACCTTACATTATGATAAAAACCCATGTTTGGGAAAAGGGGTGCTGACTTAGGAGCAAATCTCAGTAGCAAATGGAGAATTGTGATTAGATTCAACCGTCTCTGACAGTTGAAGCATTACTATAGACCTCAGTTGTTTGTGTGTGTGTGCTTAGTTGCTCAGTCATGTCTGACTCTTTGTGACCCCATGGATTGTAGCCCACCAGGTTCCTCTGTCCACGCGGATTCTCCAGACAAGAATACTGGAGTGGGTTGCCATGCCCTTCACCAGGCAATCTTCCCAACCCAGGGATTGAACCCAGGTCTCCCGCATTGAAGGCGGATTCTTTACCATCTGAGCCATCAGGGAAGACTCTCCGGTGCTATCTTCACTTAGAGTTATTCCTAGGAAGATCTTAGCCCTTCAGTTAGAAAGTGCTTCCAGTGGATCAACATGATCAGTACTCTGGACACATTTAGCAATCTGAACACTGGTAAATTTTAAACCTTGAGTTTAGGTTCAGCCTGGAACTCTAAGTACAAGTATTAAACTTAGTATTGGAGCAATAACAAACCTGTATGATTTTATAACTTTAATATAAATTGACAATAAATTTCTATAAAAGGGAAGAATGAAAAAAAAAGCGGGGGAGGGCCTCCAAAAATAATAATAATAGCACGATCAGGAGTTTTCTAGGTTTCTATACACATACAACTTTATGCATGTGTATAGAATAATATATAAATAATATATAACATATTATAAGAGAGTATGAATATTTTGGTATTGATTGCCATTTATTTAAAAAGTCTCAAAAATATGTGCAAATAAAAAATGAACAAGCATAAAAATCTGATAGTCTTATGAAACTAGTTTTATTTTTTTTTAATGATTGTGTTCTTTTTAGAAAAATCATTTCCATTTCACTCATTATAGCAGGCCAGATCATGTGGAAATTCTCCTAAAATACAACAAAGATGTGAGATAAAAATATAATAAGTAAAAGTTAAATGCACACTTGGCTCAACAAGAAAAAAAAAAATTCCAGGAGCCAAAAGAACAAAGAGGAAACTTATAATTGAGAAGTAAACAAACTGTTCCTGCCCTTGATAATGTGCTGCCCTGATAGCCAAAGGGCTTAATAACACAGTAAGGAGAGCAGTCAAGGTTGCATGAAAAGGAGACAGGACGAAGACCTCACGTCACTGAATGGCTGACATTCACTAAAGAATAATAGAAAAATATGCCCTTTGAATCACTGGATGGGGAGGCAACAGCATTACCAGCAGATCCTTAGTCTAGGCTGTGGGTATAAAATTAATCTTCCTTCCTTGAAATTTCATCAACAATGGCGTTTACTCCTCCTCTGTGTTACAACACTTAGAATTGAAACTGTAGTCCCTCCCAAATGTTAATGAAAGGAATATCAGAAAGATAATAATAAAATGTTTCTTCTTCCTGTATAATACAGAGGAACAGATACAATTTCATGTCTTAAATTTAGTTCTGATAAAGTGGTAAATTGAGAACATTTATGAAAACATCTTGAATGATTCTCTTTCCCAGTATGGAGATTTGAATAAAAATGAATAATCGTGGTCTATTTCATAACACATTCTTGGAAGTGTTATTTATACAACTGAGCCTTTTAAGACATTCAGATTCTGGAGGTTGCTCTGCTGTGTTTGTGAAATGCAACTTAAATGAACTTCTATGTATTTTCCCAGGTAATATTATTTGAATTGAAAAATTATTTGAGGTTTCATTGTTAGTTCAGAAGAACTTTAAACCACTTTTTACCATTTATTTGTAAAGACAAAATATATCTGTGATTCTGTTGAATTCTTTCATTAAATAAAGATTTGAGACTATTCATCTTATTTAAATCAACACAACAGTACAAAAAAAATTTATAATTTTTAAAAGAATCAAATAAAACTCTAGAAAAGAAAAACAGAGTCATTGAAATTAAAAGCTCAATTAATGCTCTAACAGGTTAAAAATAATTGAATAAAGAATAAGTAAAACAGATTATGGATTTGAGGAAACTATGATGTATCACAGGGACAGGCATGGGGATTATGAAACAGATTGTTCAAGACACAGAGAGAAGAGAAGGTCCAATATACGTCTAATAAAAATAAATGCTATAGCAAATACACATGTTCTTTAGAAGAAGATAAGATCATCATAAGCCTTCAAAATTTTTAAATTCAATGCCTAATACATATCTAGGATAGTCAGAAGAAAAACAGACAGCATGAACAAAGCCAAAA
This sequence comes from Oreotragus oreotragus, assembly GCA_006410675.1. Lineage (NCBI taxonomy): Eukaryota > Metazoa > Chordata > Mammalia > Artiodactyla > Bovidae > Oreotragus > Oreotragus oreotragus. The sequence continues at coordinate 119,626 of SJYX01021795.1, read as the reverse complement.
GGAACTGCATTTTCTCAAGGCAGAGACAGGATATTTGAATGATCAGACACAGACTTTAAAGGATCTATATTTAAATGACAAAAATAATCAGTGAAAAAGTTCACTGAAAACTCAACATTCAGAAAACTGATCATGGCATCCAGTCCCATCACTTCATGGGAGATAGATGAGGAAACAATGGGTACAGTGAGAGACTTTACTTTTTTGGGCTCCAAAATCACTGCAGATGTTGACTGCAGCCATGAAATTAAAAGACACTTGCTCCTTGGAAGAAAAGCTATGATCAACTTAGTTCAGTTCAGTCGCTCAGTCGTGTCTGACTCTCTGTGATCCCATGAACCCCAGCACGCCAGGCCTCCCTGTCCATCACCAACTCCTGGAGTTTACCCAAACTCATGTCCTTGCAGTCCAAGGGACTCTCAAGAGTCTTCTCCAACACCACAGTTCAAAAGCATCAATTCTTCAGCACTCAGCTTTCTTTACAGTCCAACTCTCACATCCATACATGACTACTGGTAAAACCATAGCCTTGACTAGACGGACCTTTGTTGACAAAGTAATGTCTCCGCTTTTCAATATGCTGTCTCAGTTGGTCATGACTTTCCTTCCAAGGAGTAAGCGTCTTTTAATTTCATGGCTGCAGTCACCATCTGCAGTGATTTGGGGGCCCCCCAAAATAAAGTCTTGCACTATTCCTATTGTTTCCCCATCTATTTGCCATGAAGTGATGGGACCAGATGCCATGGTCTTAGTTTTCTGAATGTTGAGCTTTAAGCCAACTTTTTCACTCTCCTCTTTCACTTTCATCAAGAGGCTTTTTGGTTCCTCTTCACTTTCTGCCATAAAGGTGGTATCATCNCTATTGTTTCCCCATCTATTTGCCATGAAGTGATGGGACCAGATGCCATGGTCTTAGTTTTCTGAATGTTGAGCTTTAAGCCAACTTTTTCACTCTCCTCTTTCACTTTCATCAAGAGGCTTTTTGGTTCCTCTTCACTTTCTGCCATAAAGGTGGTATCATCTGCATATCTGAGGTTATTGATATTTCTCCTGGCAATCTTGATTCCAGCTTGTGCTTCTTCCAGCCCAGCATTTCTCATGATGTACTCTGCATATAAGTTAAATAAGCAGGCTGACAATATACAGCCTTGACGTACTCCTTTTCCTATTTGGAACCAGTCTGTTCCATGTGCAGTTTTAATTGTTGCTTCCTGACCTGCATACAGGTTTCTGCAGCCATGAAATTAAAAGACACTTGCTCCTTGGAAGAAAAGCTATGACCAACCTAGACAGCATATTAAAAAGCGGAGACATTACTTTGCCAACAGAGGTCCATCTAGTCAAAGCTATGGTTTTTCCAGTAGTCATGTATGGATGTGAGAGTTGGAAATAGCTTATTATAAAGCTATACATACTAATATATACTAATTTTAGTGTTCTAAGTTTAGTACTTTTAGTATTCTAATATTACTATACTATATATACTAATATATGCTATTTAAGACAATATGATGTTGGTAGTCAGATGGACAAAATGACCAGAAATATAAAATAAAGATACTTTGCCCCAACACACATAGTTATATGAAATGTTATTCTATGACAAGGTAGCACATCAAGTTATTGAAGAAAAACAAGATGTTCAATGAAAGGAACTTGAAAAACTGCTTATCTACATAAAGAAGATTATCAATGCTGTGCTGGTAAACCAATTGTCTCAAAACAAAATAAAACAAAAAAGCCCTGATTTCCACTGGTCTGTAGCATTTGACAGTTCCCATAATGCAAATACTCCACCCATGATTGAGTTTAATAGTTTTTCCAGCAGCCATGTATGGATGTGAGAGTTGGACCATAAAGAAAGCTGAGTGCTGAAGAGTTGATGCTTTTGAACTGTGGTGTGGGAGAAGACTCTTGAGAGTCCCTTGGATGGCAAGGAGACTAAACCACTCCATCCTAATGGAGATCAGTCCTGAGTGTTCATTGGAAGGACTGTTGTTTATGCTGAAACTCCAATACTTTGGCCACCTGATGAGAAGAACTGACTCATTTGAAAAGACCCTGGTGCTGGGAGAGATTGAAGGTGGGAGGAGGAGAGGACAACAGAGGATGAGATGGCTGGATGGCATCACCAGCTTAATGGACATGAGTTTGAGTAGGCCCTGGGAGATAGTGAAGGACAGGGAAGCCTGGCGTGCTGAAGCCCATTGTGTTGCAAAGAGTTGGACCATGACTGAGTGAATGAACAACAACAACCAATGTAGAGTCATCTGACTCAAATTCCTGAAATGTTAGCAATCAAGTTTCCTGAGCTAGCATGAGTGCTGCAGCACACCACTGACTTTCCTTCATACTCTGAAAAGTGAAAGTGCTCGTCACTCAGTTGTGTCCAAATTTTTTTGACCTTATGGACTGTAGCTCATCAGGATCCTCTGTCCATGGAGTTGTCCAGGAAAGAATACTGGAGTTGGTTGCCATTCCCTTCTCCCGTGGATCTTCCTCTCCCACATTACAGGCAGATATTTTACTATTTGAGCCACCGGAGAAGCCCACTTCACACTATTCACAAAGATCATTTCCATATAAGCTTCAAAGGGAAAAATAGAATTTTAATGTTCTTAGTAGGAAAAGATATCAGCATATCTTTAGTCTGTGATATTTGGATAGTTTTCTTTTAAAAAACACAAAAAATGTTGATTGTAAAAATAAAAGATTGATAGATTTAATGGTATTAAAATTAGGAACACTTTGCTCATTAAAAATATACTGTATATAAAGTAAAATTTAAAGATTTATAAATTTAGAGATTTATAACTGACAATAATGTGATTAATGATCAGAATCAAGTGTATTTTTTAAATATTACAAAAGTACTTAAAATATGCATTCTAATAAAACAGTGCAAATCATGTAAACACACTTTTACAGAAACAAAACTGGCCAATAAACATATGATGAAGTATTCAAGATATTTAGCAACCAAGGAAGAACAAATAAAGATCCCAACGTGATACCATTTTGTATCACTTTATTAAAAAGTCTGAAACTCAAATGCTGAAGAATATGGATCCTTAGGGCCATTTTTCCATTGAAGACAGAAGTACAAATTGATATAATTACTGTGGCATTATATACCAAAGCATAACATTCCTTTTCCTTAAGAAATATCAGATTTGATTCTAGATATATAGCCAGTAGAAATATACACAAATATGTTCATATAAGCCCCCCAAAACACATGATCAATTCTGCATGAATAAATTATTATCAGAAAAGTTATTACCCAGCAGTCAAAATAAAAAACTATAGTCATGTACAGGACTATGGATGAATCATATCAATATAACATGCAAGTAAGGAAAAGAAAAGAAGAGTCCATTTTTATAAAGTTAGAAATAATTAACATGTATACACTAACACACACACACAAGCATATACGTACCATTTTCTGGAATACATAGAGAAACAATGGAAGTCAATCAAGAGAATACTGAACACAGGTTTCCTAATTCTCTCGTCCAAGGAGGAGAGAAGGGACAGAGCAATGTATAGGACCTACAAGCATACATGTAGGTTATCTTCAAAGTGTTTTGTTTTGTGTAGAGGTTTGGTAGTGCTTATTATGTTCTTACAGATAGCCAATTATACAATTAAACAAAACAAAAAGATGTATCTAAAATTCTAAAGGGATAACACCAGGGTCACAGGAAAAACAGAAGGCACACCTGGCTGGAGTTTTGAAAATGATGTAATGAAGGAATTTCTTACAGAAAGGTGGACAATCCACAAAGGTACTGGATAACCCAGAGCTTACCCAGGTGAAAAGCAGTGACCACTTCTGAAAGACTGAGACAGAAAAAGTAAATGGTGTTTTCAGAGCCCAGTGAATAAAGCCAGTACTTTACAGTGAGGAACACTCAATAAGGCCGGCAGTTAAGCAGGAAGACAGCCCTGTGAGAACCCTGCCAGAATGCCACTCAGTCACCAGGGAAGCAAGGGAGTAAGNAGACTGAGACAGAAAAAGTAAATGGTGTTTTCAGAGCCCAGTGAATAAAGCCAGTACTTTACAGTGAGGAACACTCAATAAGGCCGGCAGTTAAGCAGGAAGACAGCCCTGTGAGAACCCTGCCAGAATGCCACTCAGTCACCAGGGAAGCAAGGGAGTAAGCGGCCTGGCCTTTCCCTCTTGCTGCACTCCATCCTCCTATTAGCTTCTCCCTCCCTTTCTGCCAGGTTGAGCCAAACCAGAAGCCAGAGGGCAGAAAGCTATGCCATGAGACAGAGATTAAATGAACCTGGAGTGGAAAATAGATTATCTAATAACACTAACATGCATACAAATATACATATATATTTAATTTATTTGGCTGTATTGGATCTTACACGTGACACTCAGGCTCTCTAGTTGTGGCACACAGGCTCTGGAGCATGTGAGCTCAGTAGTTCTTGTGCCACTGTGGGAGGGCTTGGCTGTTCTGTGGCATGTGGGATCTTACTTTTTTGACCAGGGATCGAACCCACACCCCCTGTCTTACAAGGCAGATTGTTAACCACTGGACCACCAGGGAAGTTCCCACACAAATATTCAAAGAAACACCCACCAACAATGATATGTTATGGGAAGAGGTGTAAAGGAGTTTAATGCTGGGAAGGATTGGGGGCAGGAGGAGAAGGGGACGACAGAGGATGAGATGGCTGGTTGGCATCACTGACTCATTGGACATGAGTTTGAGTGAACTCCGGGAGTTGGTGATGGACAGGGAGGCCTGGCGTGCTGCGATTCATGGGGTTGCAAAGAGTTGGACACGACTGTGTGACTGAACTGAACTGAACTGAACTGAAGATTAGCCAAGGAAAAGAGGTACAAGTTAATTTTAGACTTTAATAAATGAAAAAATATACATAATATTTGAAAAACTATTAAAATAATAAAAATAGTATAAAATTCCCCAAATTACACAGAGAATAAATAATTTTTAAATTAATTTACATGAATGTACATTAAATGTAAAATTAACATTTAATTTCATTTTAAAACTAAAAATTTTAAATCAGTTTTTAAAAGAGAAAAGAAAAATAGAGCAAGTAACATAAAAGTATTTAGCAAGATGATAGACTTTAAACATAGATTTATAAATACATTATATTACATGTCAATAAAATAAGTGATCTAATTAAAGAAAATCTGTTAAGCTGCATAAGTAAATAAAACCCAATAGCGGATCATTCAATGTGCTTAGTTGCTCAGTCATGTCCAACTCTTTGCAACCCCGTGGACTGTGGTCTGCCAGGCTCTTCTGTCCATGAGGATTCTCCAAGCAAGAATACCTGAGTGGGTTGCCAGACCCAAGGGATCTTCCCAATCCAGGGATCAAACCCAGGTCTCCTGCACTGTAGGTGGATTCTTTACCATCTGAGCCACCAGGGAAGACCAAACAGACATGTAATACAGACAGACACAGAGATTGTAAGTAAGAAGATGGAAGAATATATATTATATAAACTCCAACCCAAAGAAAAGTTACTGTGGCTATAATTTATCAGATGAAGGCAAAAAGCATAGACATGAATAGGGACGTCTTACAGTGATAACAAGTTCAATTCACAAGTAAGATAAAGCAATGCTAAGTTGGCAAGTATATAATAGCCTTAGTAATGTAAGATACAAAGATTTGGGGGTTGTTTATTATCAACCAATAGAAAGATTAAGAAATGTACACCAAAATATAAGTCAAGGAAGATATCACAATGGAAATTAGAAACTCTTTTTAATTGACTGAAAAAATGAATCTACTGTATTCAAACTTGTTTAGTCACTAAATTCATGTCCAACTCTTTGGATTTCCCAGGCAAAAATGGAGTTACCATTTCCTTCTCTAGGGGATTTTCCTGACCCAGGGATTGAAATGGCATCTCTTGCATCTCCTGCATTGGCAGGTGGATTCTTTACTGCTGAGCACCCAGGGATGCCCTATCCAAACTTGCAGATGTTGCTAAAGACATGCTTAGAGGGAAATTTATATCCTTAAGTGAAGTGCATTAAAATTTTTAGTTTGACAAATTAAAAAAAAATATTTCTTCTAAACAAGAAAAGAAGTAAAAATGGAAGAATAAAGAAATTGTACTCCATACCAGAGAAGAGAGATAAGAAGAAAAAGAGTATGCAGTTACCCCTGCAATAGTCCTCCCTTCTTAATACTACAATTATTGATTTTGATCTATGAGCCTGGCTGCCCAGAAAAAAGGGTACAACCTTTATTTTTCCTTATAGCTAAGTGTGTTTATGTGACTAAACTCTGATAACTGAGGGTCGTGTAGTCTTTTGTCATTTTTCTTCCCCTTTCTCCATTTGAATCCTGGAATATAAATGTAATGGTTGGAATTCTGGCAGCCTTCTCTTATCAGGAGGCCAAGAGTCATAATTCAGGGATGCTGGGGCAGTGAGCTGAAAGGAGCCTCTGTATCTCTCAACTCTGCTACCACGCCTACCCTAGATGAGCAATTTATAATATCTGTTTATGTGAAACAGCAATCCATTTCCATTTTGAGTATTTATTCTGGATTTTTCATGATGGGCACCAAACCTAATCCAAACTGATATAAGAACAAACAGAAAGCATAAAGTACATGAGTCATCACAATAGAAGCAGAAATGGACTAAATGTATGTGCTTAACAAAGACTCTTGTAATCAGAAACTCTTAGATTGGATTAAAAATATGAGAGTGATTTGCTCTTTAAAATCCAGACCTACAATGTCAGGACACTAGACAGTTGAAGGTAATAATTACTTCAATAAATAAAATTAATAGTTTTACAGGAAAAAGGCAAGGAATCACAGATGCCTGAAATTTGGCCAGTGTTGTTTTGTCATAATCAGAAGGGGAAAATTTGGAAAAAAGTTTGATTTTGAGAAATGATAGTGAGTTCAACTGTGTGTCTGTATGCTCTGTCTGTCACTCAGGCGGGTCCCCACCTCTTTCCGACTCTCTGGACTGTACTCTGCCAGCTCCTTTGTCCATGGAATTATCCAGATCCAGGCAAGAATACTGGAGTGGGTTGTCATCTCCCCCTCTGTCTGACCCAGGGATTGAACTCAGTGTCCTGTGTCTCCTCCAATGGTAAGCAGATTCTTTATCCACTGAGCCAGTGAGTTCAATCAGGGGGTCTTAAAATATGAACTGAGACTAGGTAGTTAACTTAATTGAGTGAAAATAGGCTGAACTAAATATCAGAGATAGGTTGGGTCTATGTTTAGTGCTGTGGTGCTCAAACTTGACTTTAACTCTGAATCACCTGATGGGTTCCTTAAAGCACAGATTATTGGGCCCTGTCTCCAGAGATTCTGATTCAGTTGGTCTGAGATGGAACCTGAGAATTTGCATTTCTAAAAGTTTTCCGGGTGATGTGCATGTCGCTCCAACTCTGAACAACATGAGGAAATAGAGTCAGAGCTGCTTCAGTGGTTCTGACAGCTGACCACACATTACAATTACCTGAGGAACTTTAAATGCATACCAATAGCTGGGCTTATGAAGAAGGCAATGGCAACCCACTCCAGTACTGTTGCCTGAAAAATCCCATGGGCGGAGGAACCTGGTAGGCTGCAGTCCATGGGGTGTCTAAGAGTCGGACATGACTGAGTGACTTCACTCTCACTTTTCATTTTCATGCACTGGAGAAGGAAATGGCAACCCACTGCAGTGTTCTTGCCTGGAGAATCCTAGGGACAGGGGAGCCTGGTGGGATGCCATCTATGGGGTCGCACAGAGTCAGACATGACTGAAGCAACGTAGATCTCTTGTTTTGTTTCGAACTCCCTAGTTGATTCCAATGGGCAGGCAGGCTAAAATACTCTTCGAGTCTTCAGATGTTCAAGTTACAATTTGTGTGTGTGTGTTTTTTTTTTAACGTAAATGTTTCTTTTCTTTTTTTTTTTTTAATCATACTGCATGGTCCACATAAAACAAATATACAGGCTCTCAGTTTTCAAACCCAGCTATCTGACTAGATGTGACATGTAGCTCGGGTAACTAACAAGCAGCTGGAATGTAAAGCCTGAAAGTTAAGTTGGGATTTTGGTTATAGATCTGGGTATATATAACTTTAAAATGTGGGAACAAATTAAAGGAAGCAAATTCAAACCAGGTTTGATATTGTCCAGGAGAAGGCAATGGCAACCCCTCCAGTACTCTTGCCTGGAAAATCCCAGGGACAGAGGAGCCTGGAAGGCTGCAGTCCATGGGGTCGCTAAGAGTTGGACACGACTGAGTGACTTCACTTTCACTTTTCATTTTCATGCATTGGAGAAGGAAATGACAACCCACTCCAGTGTTCTTGCCTGGAGAATCCCAGGGACAGGGGAGCCTGGTGGGCTGCCATCTATGAGGTTGCACAGAGTCAGACAAGACTGAAGTAACTTAGCAGCAGCAGCAGCAGCTAAAATAATCATTAAAAAAATTAACGACTTTCATAAACAGCATTATCTATTGCATTTTACTTTTGCAATTGAATGAATATTCATTTATACTATAACTGAAACTGAAAAGTTTTCAAGTTGTCAAGCACTTGAGAAGTTTCTCTTCCAAGGTCAGATGGGAGGCAGGCTTTCTTTTATTTGAACAAGAATATATACATTTTAACAATAAACCAGAAAAACACACAGAACACGTGATCAGTAACAGCTTGTAATATTTAGCAACACTGAACTCGTGCTTACATTGGTTATATATTGGGTTCCCATGACTGATGTAACAAATTACCGTAAACTTAGTGGTTTAACACAGCACACATTTATTCTCTTAAAACTCTAGAGGTCAGAGTACTGAAATCAGTTTCACTGGTCAAGGTCAGAGGGATGGGCTGAGCCAGTGCCCTCCAGAGATTCTGGAGAAGAATCCACTTCCCTGTATTTTCCAGTTTCTAGAACTGCATTCCTTGCATTCCCTGGCTCCTGGCCCCTTACTTGTCAAAGCTAGCAGCTTCAGTGACCAAGCCACCTCCTGTTTCTGTGGTCAAATCGCCTTTGCCTCTTTCTTCTAAGGATACTTGGGATTGCATCTAAGACCTACCCTGACAATCCAAAATAAATAATTGCTCAAGATCCTTAATTAAATTACAACTGTTACATTTCTCTTGCCATATAAAGTGACTTTCACAGCTTCCAGGGATATCTTTAGAAGTCATTATTCTGTCTGGGAAAATTATATAAAATATAACAAAAAAAATCACATGATTCTTTTTATCATGCATAAATTCAGAATGGCAGAAATGACAGTGAAGTCAAAATTCATCTATTTAGCTTTCCAAACACTGAGGCAAAGGTCAAAGGCAAATTGCAGATTTCAGCCAAATACTAAAAAAAGCACAATTTCTCAGCATACCTACAAATAGTACACAGGTTTATAACCTGTTAACCTGTTTTTTTAAAAAATAATTTATAGCATAGCACAAAAATTCCCAAGCATTTGTTTACTGTTTTCACTAAGCCAGGATTTATCTAAACCACTTGGTATTTTAAATTTTATATTATTCTAAAGATAGTTATTCATAATTTAAACATATTTGATTGTATCCTTCAGAGAAGGCAATAGCACCCCACTCCAGTACTCTCGCCTGGAAAATCCCATGGACAGAGGAGCCTGGTGGGCTGCAGTCCATGGGTTCGCTAAGAGTCAGACACGACAGTGACTTCACTCTCACTTTTCACTTTCATGCATTGGAGAAGGAAATGGCAACCCACTCCAGTGTTCTTGCCTGGAGAATCCCAGGGATGGCGGAGCCTGGTGGGCTGCCGTCTATGGGGTCACACAGAGTCGGACACAACTGAAGTGACTTAGCAGCAGCAGATTGTATCCTTAAAATAAATTTCTAGACATAGAAAAGGGTTGAATATTTTTATAATTTAGTGCAGTTTGCCAAGTATTATTAAGCTCTGAGAAACTCTATAGGAAAAGGGTAATTTCTCTGCACCCTTCCATATGCCAGGATTGGGAGTAAGAAAAAAATACCCTTGACTTAAAAATGCTAACTTGTTGCTGTGCATTTTGCACTTACAATTTATATTTATTGAACGACATTTGAGTGGAGAGTACTCCCTGAGAAACTTTCTTTACCTACAACCATGATTTAACTCACTTCCCAGATTAACTTGCATCTCTGAATTTCCTTTGTAAGAATATTTTGACTCTGTAATTTGTTTACAAATTCAAAACCAGGGAGAAAAGAACATGTGGCATTAGAAGTTAAGTTACTGGTCATCTGGGGTGAGGAAGAAGGACATAGTGACAGAAAGGATGTACAAAGTGGACTCTGAGGTTCTAATATTGTTCTTTATTTGACCCCAGTGGTGATTATTTTGTTTTGTTTCTTTCATGATTTTTGTTGAGATGTTACTACAAAAAAGTTATGATTTTTGCAGCTTTCTATACATGTTATGGGCTTCCCAGGTGGCGCTAGTGGTAAAGAACTGATCTGCCAATGCTGGAGATGTAAACAACATGAGTTTGATCCCTAGATCAGGAAGATCCCTTGGAGGAGGGCATGGCAACCCACTCCAGTATTCTTGCCTGGAGAATCTCATGGACAGAGGAGCCTGGTGGGCTATGGTCCGTAAGGTCTCAAAGAGTCGGAAACGACTGAAGTGACTTAGCATGCATGTACACATATATGGCATATTTGACTCTAAAAATTTTTAATAAAAATAAATTAAAAGAGAAAAAAGTATATAGACTCATGTCTACATACACTCAAGTTTTGGAAACAATCTTCTCTGCTTACCAGTAGTAAAATCTCTTTGCTCTAAATTCTTATCATTCATGTGAAACTAGTATTTCAATGGCATGGTTGAATTAAATGTTATTTAATTTGCTGATTTATTAGGAGGAAAGGGCAATTGATTTCTATGAAAACAAAACTGTTATGTAAACACTCAATCTTGTCAAATTATGAAACACATTGGCATACTAACAATCTATACATAAGACAATTGTTAAAAAAAAACAACTAGAAAATATATAAAACTTTCAAAGTAGTCTGCATTCAGATTGCCTCAAAGATGTCTTTAATGGCTTTAAACTCCTTTCTGCATTTTGAGGAAACAAAAAACAATGTGAACACTATTCATGCAAGGTTATTTCAAGCTCGAGCAGCAGCCCCAGCTCTAAGAAATGGATTTGGCCCATGAAGTTCAGCAAAAATCTATTTAAACTAAAACAATCTTATAGAGGCTTTAATCTAGTTTCTTTTAGTTACCCTTCTAATTAGTTAGTATCCTGATTGTATCAGGTAAGAGGGGCATCTGCCATTTTAGTAACACAAGACAAAGAGAAAACAATTGATAGGATATGTGAGGAGCAGGAGAAATCAAAGGTTAAAAAATAAAAAAATTAAAAAAAATATTGCTAATGGGCAAAGGATGTCAGAGGAACAGAAATTAGCCCACAAAAAGATATGTTCACACACTCTAATGCTTCTTCCACCTCCCTTTTTAATACCCACTTCCAATGGAGCAGATTCTCTCATCACTTAACAAGATCCATTTTTTTTCCAAATTATTAAAAGCCAAACAGGCACATGAACCCATGTGGTGTCTGTTGAAACTGCAGTGATCAAAAGCAAAGAGACAAATCCATCGCTGGGTTAACCACCCGGCAGACTCACCCTGTGATGCTGAAGGCGACATGGAAGAGTCAGGGACAGCAGATGTCACTAAGCAAAGCAAGTGCAGCTCCAACAGGTCAATTCTGGATTTTGAAATCAGAAAATGTGAAGATCAGCGATTTTGTATTGCACCATACAGTTATGTGTGTTAAATGTGCATGTTTTTTATTTCAGTTACTCATATGAGTGGGAGAAGCTTAGGCCCCAATAGCTTTTCAGGGACTAAGTCTTGAGTTTTAGAGGAGTTTTAGAGAAATTCCTTATACTATGACATAGCAGTTTCAGCCATGGTTGGAGACCTAGTCTGCACGGTTCTTGGGATAATGGCAGTTTTCACCAAGGACTAGAAGAAGTCAGATTTAAAAGAAAATTAAGTTATGCTCCTCTTACCACCCCTTCACAGGTGTGTGTAATTTAACTTGCCCCTAAGAAGGAAAGGATGATTAAACATACTTCATCTATGACTCCCAAGTTTAATTTCCAGCCCATCCTCTGCTGCATAAGTCTGCTAAAATATACAATATATATTGCATATAAAAATATACAAGCTTTGACCCAGTCTTGAAGCGGGGCTTCCTTTTCCCTGAGTTCTCACCAAAGTCATTTTCCCTGTGTAAAGGAGGGAAGTGATCTCCTCAGCCTTTTACCCATGCAACCACTCCTAAGAACATACTATTCTACAAGACAAATTCTAGGAGATGGATGATATAAATACTTATTTCAGAAGCAGCGATCTCAGGCTCTGTGGTTTCTAAATAAGAAAGATCTGCCCTTCAAGTAAGATTAAGGTGGGAGAGTTCCTGATCCTCTAATCACAATGCTTTCCTCACAGAAGATACTCGGTAAATATTTGTAAAAATTTAATGGGCAGGTGTGGTAACCTGTTTCATAGCTGTTCCTTTTACCTACATTCTGTATATCCGGCATAAAGGGACCTGTTCTTATGTAATTATTCAATAAAATATGATTAAGAACGAGCGTATAAATAGTGAGATGACACACCAAGTGTGCTGTGAAGCATTGAGTTTTGACTGCCTGGACAAGTGTTTGACTCCACAAACAACTGCAAAGCTGAGAGCAGAGGAAAGTAGCAAAACACAGCTGTCTGGGCCTGGCCAGAGCACCACTCTGTGAGTTACGTAACAGCTGTTGTGTAATTGAGCATTTAATTCAAAACACGTTTTTAAGAGAGAAAACAATTAGATTTTCCAAAAGGAATGAAATTGTGAGTGGGGGAGTGGGGTAGGGAGAGAGAGAAAAAAACAATGAAACAGCACAGAAGTTTCTATCTGGTTTTCAAGCAGAGGCACAGGGGAGGCAAGGACCTCAGGGATGGTTCTTAGCATCTAGGGGCCTGGCCTCTGAGCTGAATCTGTTTTTGTAAATAAAATTGTATTGCAAAGTGTATTATGGTATTGGTTGACTGTAGAGTTGAGTAAATCAAAACAGAAACTATGTGGCCTAGAAAGCAGAAAATAATCTTTCTCTCTTAACAGAAAATAGTTTGCTGACCCCCATCTTAGACAAATAAAAGGCTACGCTTGAGGGCCTGTGAGGGTGACGACTCAGAGAACAAAACAGCCAACTCTCGAGCCCATCTGGGAACGCTCTTATGGAGAGGAGGACAAGGAGAATAAATTGCAATAAGAACCAAGGTTCTGGTGTCACACTGGCCTGAAATGAAATTTTGGTTTTGTACTTATAAGATTGGTGTTCATAAACAAGCTATTTTATGTCTATAAAGTGGGGAACCCAGTGAGGGTGGAAAGAGAAAGTACGATTCCTGCCCCTGATTTGGAGTAACTATTCCACAAACCTTAGCTTCCCTACTTAAATCCCATATTTGGAAAAGCTGGCACTTTTCACTAGAAGAAATAATTATTACTCTTAATTCTTAGTAATTGGTTAAAAGCACCCAAGGTTTTCCATCTTGTTCTGACTATAACTTTTGCTAGACTTTCGATATAATAAACTTTTATACTTAAAAATGGGAGTAGTACAGTTAAAAATTGTCCTTTTTGAATGTTCCCAACTTGAAACATTAATCTCATTTTAAGAACCTATATTACTCAAGAATCCTGTTTAAATTCATTCTTGGTACAATTGCCTGCGTCAGTGATTGATAAATACCAGCCAGCTTCCAAAACCAGGGGTTACTTTCATTTTAAGCGAGTTTTAGCAGACGATATTGCCATTTGCTATTGTGGTGAGTGTGTGACAGCACAGTTTGAGTTCCCTAAAAAAATCCTGCTGACATTTCTGTTCCCACATATAAAAGATAATTTAGATAAAGACCATTTAAATAAAGATAAAGATAATTTAAATAAAGATAATTTAGAGCTCCTGAAATCCTAGTAGGTCTGCTTACCAAGCACTGAAATACATTTGATGGGTATGAGTCTTTTAAAGTGACCTTGGGGTAGGGTCTCTAGAGGGGACCTAAAGAAAATCACCGTGCTTTTCTGGGACAAGGACAGATTAGCCGATAGCACTGTCCTAAAGACACCTGGCCAGGGTCCTTGCCTCACTCGCCTCTGCAAAGAACAAGTGCCCTTTGAGATTCCTTTTCAATCCTCGAATTCTCTGATTCCAAGTCTGTCAGAACACAGAAAGTTTCACAGTAACATAAAAAGCACGAAAAGCCAAAAAAATAATAACTGGTCTTAGTGGCCAGAGCAGCTGTGCTTCCTACACGTATCACAGGTTTCGGCTTTGTAAATTAATTCGTCTGCAAATAGTGCCCTGACTCCGGACGCAGCTTCAATACTGGAGCACTGGTTTCTTAAGGATTTAAGTTTAAAGTCAAGGGCTTCCTGCTCTAGGTGTTACAAATAAGTAGTGTCGTTTTCTTTTTGCTCCGAGTTTGTTCATCCAATCATATCCCAGTATGCAAATAAACCTTAGCCCAAGCAGATAAAAAGGAACAAATAAAGCCAAGTGCTCTATCAGAACCAAATCGCTGAGCCTGTCACCTGTGTTCAGGAGCAGAACCAGCAATGTCGTCCTCAGCCATGCCAGACGTACCTGCCCCACTCACCAATTTGCAGTTTAAATATACTAAGGTTAGTACAACTTCTGCTTGCTGCTTTGCCTCAGCTTTATAAAAACTACATTTATTTAAAGCACAAAAGGTCAATTTAAGTAAACTGGTGTAGAGAGCCCTTTGCAAATATAAAAATAAAAGGCTTGCAAAATGCAGGTCTGGGTTTAGTGTCTTGATCACATAATGAATTCTAAATCGTATCAGGCAACTTTTCAGAAATTTATTTCTTAAAATATTTCTAAGTAAAAGGAATGCTCTTCACTGTAATAGGTTCTTGTGCCAGGATTCAGTGGACTTTACTAAGCAGTTCTATTAACTTTAGGCAGAGCACCCAGCATGTGTAAGAGAGGCAAATACTAGAGAAACTTACTGGAAACAGGCAAACAAATGGGAAATCTTTTTTTTTTTTTTAAGGAAAAAAAGAGAGAAACAGAGTATAGTGAAGTAAAACAGAGCATACTGAAGTAACATGATTTTTATATATGTCAAATGAGCGTTAAAATGGAAAGACCTGAATCTGATAATTGGGTGAAGGAAAACTTCAGTTACAAAAAGCTACCTGGTCCTTGCATTATTTAGCATATTTGGGAAAAGAAAGCCTTCTTATTTATTTCTTCAGCCAAATTTGTTGCCATTGGAGCCGGCATGTAATTGTTAGCTGATAAATATTTAGAGAAAAAAGAGCAGGAGCCAGACCCAGACTTAAAAATCCACAGTTAGGGAGAAGGAGGAAATGGATCCTATTTGAGTCAATCAAGAGTATCTCTGAACTTTGCCTGTTTCACACTGTTACATTCCCGCTTTCTAGTCAGAGCCTAGAACTTTCAGAGAAACAAATAAACAAAACCAATCTAACCAAGATCATTTAAGAAATGAGCTTTATGGTGTGATGCAGAAAAGAAAGTAAGGAACTATTTCCGCTCAGGGAGAGCCACTTTGCTGTCTGACTTAACCAAGGAAATTCCAAGAGCACTGTAAGTTAATGATAAAGTCCTGCTATTATTGTTTCCTTACTTGTAACCGTGGATGGTTTTGAAATTCTAGTCTGTTAAATTTTCATTATCATAAGCAGAACAAATGAGGAAGTTGTTCAGCTGACTGGCTCTTTTCCATAGAAAAGTGTCTGCAGAGATCAGATTGTGCCTTTAACATGGTTGACCAACAGTTACAAAGTGTATTAAAGTATTATCTTTACAAGGCTTTATTGAAAGAGAAAATATTTTTTGTCCATTTGATTTTATTCCAAATGGGAACATGAAAAATGCGATGAGACTATACCCTCCAAAGATTTTGCACTTGGCAAAAGCATGCCTAACAGATAAACAAGACTCCAGTTTTCCCAACTTTCTTACTGTTTGTCATTTGCAAGATATTTCAATCCAAAGTAAATACATTTTAAAATGCATTCGTTCTATAAAGATCAAAACCACTGGCAATGATTGAATTATCTATCCCCTTACTATTATAACACAGTTTTGTTTTGTTTTCCCCCAAGATACAGGGAAGATATTTTGATAGTCTGAATGTCACATTTTCTGGTAGTTTGAATGTCACATCTTTTAAAAATTTTGGTTTGCAAAAGTTTGAAGTCTTCCTTATCTATGAATTTCCAGCGAACTCTAACATGAAATATTCTTTCTACTGAACTAAGCTTCATTAAGTAGTTATTAATTAAACATGTGAGAAACAGTAGTGGACAAATGAGATAGTCCTCAAAATATATATACAAACACAGATCTAGTGATTCTTTAACATATGAGATGATTTTAAGATTAATATCGCCTGTTCATTTAAAAGTCATTACACAAGAACACCCTCTAGGGAAACTAACTGACCTAAGTGCTCAAAAGGAGGCAAGATTCCAAGATCAGGAATTTGCTCTTGCATATAAGAACTTTTCTGGGTAAAAATACCCAATGCAAGCAAGTCAGTGAATTTCGATTGCTCACACATCTTCTCCATAAATCTGTTCTACTCAGATAGCATTTTATTGTCTGATTTATTGGTTACAGCATTTTCACACTTGGGAGGACACCAGTTATGTATGTAATTAAATCTAAATGGGTGAGCTTTTTCAAATGCCTTTGCATTTTCTTTTTACTGTGCCTAACTGAAGAACTGTATTGGATTTGCACTTGCAAGAGGAGTTGGAAAAAGATGGTTATTAGCTAACTTTGCTGTTGCAAACAAAATAAGGAAGGGATTTTATAGTGTCTGAGAAAATTACCTTCTATAGCAAGCCCCTAAACTACATTATTTTTCTTGCCCTATTTTAGTGTTCATGTTTATTATCATTAGAATATGTTGGTTGTTGGGGCAAGGTGGGGGAAAGAGACAAGCAAGACTGAGTAACAAAAAGCTATTGCAACTACAGTAGAAGAACTATACATGCTCTCAAGCTTGAGACTGCTTCTCAAGAAAGAGAAACAAAAGAGCCCATTGATACATAACTTTTATGACTTTACAGTCTACTTTCTTTTTTAAGGTACATAAAACAGAGATTAGAGTTTAAGAAATACTTTATAAAATGATACCAAAGTTTTTGGAATGGAAAATCTCAGTAACATTAGTATAAATGCACTCAAACTCAGACTCTGTCTCTATCCTCATACCCCCTCGCCCCTTTCCAATTCTAAACAAATTCTAAACAAAATCTCTGCCAGCTCTCTGCTCATCCTTTTAAAGGGTGAGCTTCTTGGGAAATTGTGTGATCTTTGGGAAAACTACATCACCTCTCTCTGCCTTGGTTTCCTTCCATATAAAATGGGAATTCTTAAGACTGAAGAAACCATTACATGCATTTAATGCATATGAAGCCCTTGAAATAGTACCTGACACACGGGAAGTGATCGATTAACATTAACCATCTTAGTCCGATTTATTTTTCTGAATTCCATCCAATTTTCCAGGACCTTCTTTTACTCGGCCTTTCCTAGCTCTATTTCCCACAAGTGCTCTTCTCTTTTCATTGTCATCCCCTAGCTTTTCTGTCACTCTTTCTTGCACAGTCATGCCCCACCTGACAAGGATTTCATTGGAGCTAAGTTCCAAGGGTTTATCCTGGATTTCAGGGATCAAGCACTTTCTCTTACAGGATTTGGTATCTTTGTTTTCCATTCTCCCTTTACAACACTATTTTCTACCTTAAAAACAAATAGAAAATTCAAGAAGAAAGCTTTCTCAGACAGGATCAAACCCCCAAATATTTAGTTGACTCTTAAATGTAACTCATTCAATAATGAATGACTTATTCATGCTAGAAAAGATCTTCATTGGCTAATGACATTTCACATACCCACACAGACACTCACACAGACAGGAAATATCATAGTTAAGTTTCATTGTGTTTACTCTGTGCCAATGACTGTTTTAGTTATTTATGATGGTTTTATTTACCCTTTATAATAACCCTATGAGGATGTCACTATTCCTGCTTTGTAGCTGAGGAGACTGAAGAATAGACTGGCTAAGTAACTTTCCTTAAATTACACAGCTAGTAAATGACAAAGCTAGACTTGGAATGCTGGCAGCTTCAGCCCTCACCCCAAGTGACTCATCTAAGACCAGTATCACTACTTTGGGACATGGAGTTGCTGGCATCCTAGTCTATCTTTATTCTGACTTTCATTTGTCCATTCCTGATTACTGGAGGGGACATGCCTATGAGCCTTTCCAGCTGTTGCTCAGCTGTTTCCAGGCCAACAGGAGGAAGTTTGCCACCAATTTAGAAAAAGAGAAGAACAATAAAAAAGATTGGAAACAAACAGACTTTCCAATTTGATTGAAAAGGTGGGGTTTGAGCTGGGAGAGGCCGTGATGCAGAAGACTATGACACAGGTGTGCTATTCCTGTGAGAACTGCATTTCTTCAACTCCTAGGGAATAACAAATTTTGCTTGGAGGAGGATATATTTCCCCAGCTTTCTGGCATTATTACTTAACCCATGTAGGTTAAGATATGTTTTTGATAAAGAACGTTTATGAATCATTGAATACTATGTGCTAGGCACAATTTAAAGTGTGTGTTTCATCACTATCTCCCTTTAAATTCTTAAAACAAACAAATTCAGGCCACATGCATTTCCAAATACCCCATTCTTTTCACTCGTTTCTCCTTTTTTCCCCTCCTCTCTCTCATTTTATATCCCTTTATTTACCAAATCATCGAATTGTTCTCTGCTAGGTCTTATGATATCGGAAAGCAAGAATGATTCTTGCCTCGTGGAGTTTGTATTCCTGGAGGGGGTGGGAAGAAAACTCAAAAGAGGAAAACTGAAAGCTGAGACAATATGAGGAGAAGAGCTTTCTTTGGATGAGGTGTCAGGGACAGCCTCTTTAGGAAGGGGACAGTTAAGGGAAGTCTGAGGGAGGCAGATACAAGGTGGCCATGGAACTGAGGAACCAAAGACCCAGAGTAAGAACACCTGCAGGGGCATCTGTGGACAAGGGCGTGGTCTATTCAAGGAACTATCCAAAGGCGACCGTGGTTGGAATGAAGTGAAGAGAGAGCATGGATAAGACGAGATGAGGCTGCTGCCAGACGGCCTGATGGGTTTCATCTGAGCAAACCACTGAGGGGTGCTTAAAACAGGACAGGACTTAGGTTCAAGACAAAGATGACTGTGCCGTGGCACTGCTTTCATCTGGGAGATCGTTTAGCCCCCCTCTGACTGATGCAATATTTTGTTTGGTCTTGGCTGGGAAGCAGTTGAACAAATAGCGGGATGGCTGCAAGGTGAGGTAGCTTAACAAGATAAGTCCGGCTTCGATTTCCAGCTCTTCTACTTATTTAATGATATGACTTTGGCCAAGCTTCTAAGCTCCTTGAGTTTCAGTTCCCTTGTCTGTAAATTAGGAATAATAATGACTACCTTGGAAAGTGGCTGTGAGAATTAGGGTAATTTGTGGAAAGTGCCTGGCACTTAGTTATTAGCTCCTTGGTCCAGGCTCTTTTTAACCCTCTCCTTCCCAAGATGATTCCTAGAATTCTAAAAATTTTCAGTTGCCAGTGTAAGCAAATCAAATGCTTGCACTGCATGTCACAGTTCAAAACTACATTCATCTGTTGGTCTCATTTGAAGTTCATAATTAGCTGCCAGGAAGGAGATAGGGAAAATGTCTCATTTTAAAGTTGAGGAACCTGAGCTTAGATAGCTTAAGTGACTTGTTCAAGGTCACACAGCTTTTAAGAGGCAAAGAGAGAGTGAGCTGAATCTTCTCATTTCAGATCAGATTCTTTTCCAGGAGAGTTCATTTTTTTCCCTCAACACTGAAAATAGCAGTATTTAATATTTGAATCTCATTAGACTGTCTCTAACAAGTGCTTTTGCACCTGTTACTTAACTTGTATCATTCATTCCTTACTCTGACTGAGAGAATGGAAATTTGGATGATAAGAGAAGAGAGATGATTTGGACATCAGATCCCTAAACAGGTGGACTAGTAGAAGGAAGATACTTCAGAGCAGTATAATCTCAAATTTAATTATGTAAGTGACACTTACAGATCATGTTGAAATGCAAATTCCAATGCTATAGGTCTG
The DNA here is from genome assembly GCA_006410675.1 of Oreotragus oreotragus. Classification (NCBI taxonomy): domain Eukaryota; kingdom Metazoa; phylum Chordata; class Mammalia; order Artiodactyla; family Bovidae; genus Oreotragus; species Oreotragus oreotragus. The sequence goes on along the minus strand of SJYX01021795.1, from coordinate 99,382 downwards.
AGGTGAGATCTGGTATTCTGGATTTCTAATAGACTTCTAGGATTTGTTGATGCTACGTAAAGCATGGTTTGTTGACCAGCAGCAATTGTTTAAAAGCATTGAGTCAGCCTTATAACTTTACCTACACAGTGGTCACCATTGAATTAGGGACTTGACGTCCTGTTTCTCCCAGAAAGTGGCTGTCACACTTTCTGGGAGAAATAGGAAAGTCCACTCACTCCCAGCCAGGTCAGAAGTATTTATTTTCTCGTTCAGAAAGTGCCAAGTCCTGCAAGAACTAGATCATGGCCACAAGCCAGTGATGGAACCAACTTTGATTTTTTTCCTGGGATATAAACCTTCTTTAAGAATGTAATATTTAACTCATCTCTGAAGACTGTGTCTTGGCAAACTGTTTTGTTCTCAGATACCTGCCTAGCTTTAAGAAAATCTTATCAACAAAATCCTAAAGTAAATAGCACATTCCCTAAAAGAGGGTGTTATTCCCATTTCATAAGGGCTCTCAGAACAAGTGTTCACAGGGTTGCCTTAAACCAGACTTCACATATTTGTCACTACTTGCCAGAATAAGGGGATGGGGTGAGAAAAACTCTTGAAGAGTATGAGAAACAACTCATTTGAAGAGCAACCCAAAGTTAGATTGAAAAGCGAAAGTGAAGTTGCTCAGTTGTGTCTGACTCTTTGTGACCCCATGGACTGTAGCCTACCAGGCTCCTCTNCACATATTTGTCACTACTTGCCAGAATAAGGGGATGGGGTGAGAAAAACTCTTGAAGAGTATGAGAAACAACTCATTTGAAGAGCAACCCAAAGTTAGATTGAAAAGCGAAAGTGAAGTTGCTCAGTTGTGTCTGACTCTTTGTGACCCCATGGACTGTAGCCTACCAGGCTCCTCTGTCCGTGGGATTTTCCAGGCAATGGTACTGGAGTGGATTGCTGTTTCCTTCTCCAGGGGATCTTTCCAACCCAGGGATCAAACCCGGGTCTCCTACATTGTAGACAGACGCTTTACCGTCTGAGCCACCAGGGAAGTCCAAAGTTAGTTTCTCTAAAATGGTCTGGGTAATCCATGGGATGATATAACACAGATCAGCATAAAAGAACACTCCTGGGAATACTGGCATTGATAAAATGGCCATGCACTTGTCTTAAAGTGGCAATTATCTAGCATAGAGTGGTGGTGGTTTGGGTATTCATGATGCTATTATAATTGTGGCCAAATGCGTTATATGTTTACTAGATTGAAGTGGCCATATTGAGCCCTGTTCCAAAAAATATGAGCAATAATTACTTCATTATTAAACATTTAATTAAGAGCCACTGCTAATAAATTAGAAAAGTAGATTTTTGTGTAAACTGGATTTCATCATAGTGATATATTTTGAGTATATATGTGTGCAAGTGCATAAGTGTGTGTGAATCTGTCTGTCAAAAATTCCCACAAATACCAGCATTGCTTGCAAGGTGTGTAAAATGTTGCTAATATTTGACTTTCTGATATTATAATATCTATACTTGATGCCTTTATTGTAATGTTGGAATTATTAACGTGAATTTCTTCGCTGGGCATTTGCATAAACATCACACTTTTTAAAATTTTATCTGAAGAACTCTCTCCCTCACCCTGATTCCATTAACTGACCATTTCCACTGCTCTCCGAATACTTTTTCAGAAGTCAAAGAAATGTAAATATCAAACAGCTGAATTATGCTCTACATTTGACACTTTCTTTAGAAGGAAGGTATATATGCAAGCAATTATATGATTGGGTCTTAGTATTGTTAAGTATTAAATATTTACAGAACTTCCCAGTGCTTCTGCAGCTTACCTCTGATATAAGGTATACATAATGTATGGAAATTATTGATGAGTATTTTTGTCAGCTGTGGGACAAATGATGATGTCACTCAAAACAGAAAAGCTTCAGCATCTTTTCTTTTTTCCCTGATTGAGTTGAAAAGGATGAAAAGGCTCTTCCAAAGACAAGAAAGAAAAGAGTATACACTCATGTTACTGAACTCAGACTGTAATATAAAACAGAAATGAAAAAGGAAAACTTTATTTCTCCTACTTTTGTTTTGGCCACCCTCTCATTTTGTTTTCATTCTTTTGACTGTAGTTAAGCATTTTCCTCCCATCTGTTATTTCCTCCTTAATTTCCTTTTGGATTTTTTTTTTAACTTTGAGTCTCAACATTTTGCTTTGCTGCCTCAGGGTTTGGTTTAAAATAATTGCCAGAAGATCTAGCTTTGATTCTTTTAAATGTTTAACACCCCCACCTGACTTTTGCTTAGTCTCTCTCTCTTATTCGCTCCCATCTTGGTTCTTTCTCCCTGCCCCACTTCCCACCCTCCGGGTCTTTGGTACATTTTAGTTTCCTAGTGCTGGGGAAAAGTTAACACATTTACAACATGCATCAGTTCCTATACGTTTTCAGCTCTACCCATTATTCCACATGGCCGAGACTCAGGATGTCAGGTTTGGAATTTCACACAGGTGACATAAAATAGAGAATCCCTTCAACCTTCCTCACTCTGGCATGACTTAAAAGAGATTATTTGTGCATTGAAAATGTGATCTGTTAAAATCTCTCTGCCACCAAGACAGCGCTAGCCTCTCTTACGGCATCCAGAGCTGCTGGCCAGGGCACAGTTCTGCATAGATCAGGTGAATTTGGGGCACCTCAAGAGACTTTTGGAGGAAGTCAGGGCTTCTCTTTTAAGCCGATGGGTTTCAAAATCTGAGCAGATAAGGCTAATAGGTTTTATTTGCCTATTAGACAAATCTAACTTCATCTAAACTAGTCATATTTTGAGAAAAGTGCCTATTTATTTAGAATTGTAGCTTTATATCAAACACACTAAGATATAAGAACTTTTCCTCAGGAAAGACTTCCTTTCATTCAAAATTATGACTTATTCTTGGAAACTAAACTACATTCAGGAAACAGCCATTTTCTTTTTTTAAATCAAAGTTTATATAATGTATCTCTTACAATCTGACATATCTAAAGTTTAAAGAGTAAAAATCAATTATTAAGTTGCCTCAACATTTCCATTGATTGTTTCCCCAAATAAGAAGCACTTGAAGTTTAAGAGTATGCCTAAGCATCTATAATTTCCCATCAGTATTGTGAACTTGGAGTCTACTGCACATATATATTATTCAAAAGTATCCTGAGTCCAAACTTCATAATTAGAATATAGTTAATATAGTGGTTAAATAGGATCCAATAATTGTTTTTTACTTTTATAGCATGATCCCTTTCCCTCCAAACTTGCTAAAGGCAAACAGCAAATGGAAAATGAAGTTGTAATCAGGATAGATCATTTCAACAGACCTAAAATGGTTTCATAATCGTTTTAATAAACATTTATTAACCCATACACCTCCATTTTATATAACTATAGGAAGGATGATTATTCAAAAACATTCAGCTACACAGTTGGCTGTAAGGCATATATAAACTGGATAAAATTAAAACAGAGAACAAGATGATCCAGATAGTCCTACCAATAAATTCTCCACAGCTAAGGGGAAGAAAAGGATGGTACAGTGCCAGATTCTTTCATCTCATTATCTGGGCCAAATTTTGTTTTCATGCTGAAAGGCTGCTGCTTGGGGGAGAATGTATATCGTTGACAATTTACAGATTATATTGATACATCACTCTTCCTTAAAGCCTTAAGACCCCAGGCCTGGAATGTCAAAACGGTCTCGAGGCTAATCCCCTGGACTCCGTTGTTGTTGTTTAGTCACTAACTCTATCTTGTCAGAAACTTTTGTGACCCTATGGACCGCAGTCCATGAGGCCTCTTTGTCCATGTGATTTCCCAGATAAGAATACTGGAGTGGGTTGCCGTTTCCTTCTCCAGGGGATCTTCCCAGACCAGGCAGGGATCAAACCTGTGCCTCCTGCACTGGCAGGCAGGTTCTTTACTATTGAGCCACCAGAGAAGCCTGACTCTCTTTGCTCTATCTCAAATCCATTTTTGGTACATTAAAATCAATATTTCTAAAACATCCATTTGATCCTGTCACTGTCTTATAACATCCAGGATAGAGTAACTTGGGTGTCAAGATCCATCACTAATTGGTTTCATTTTCACTGTTGGAATTTATCTAAGACTTGTTTCCACTGAAATTCTCTGCTTGGGGCTGATCTCTTGACTGTGTTCCAAATATCCCAAGAGGGTTCCCTCTCTCTGCTCCTTGTTTTCCTTCTTTCTACAAATTCAGTCCAGATTTTCAAGGTTGCATTCTTCCAGGCCATGCTCCTTTCTTCTATGAGTTTCTCTGTGTCACTTACTAATTAAAGCATTGCTTTGGTCATTGCACTCTACAATCTTTGATTCTTTACTGACTGATCATGACATAAATATACTCTCCTTTTAGATCACAGCCACTTGGAAGCAGGGCCATAGATCACTAATCTTCCAGGTTTCCCTATTACTAACAGAGTATTTCTCAGGCGTCTACTCATTATTTGACTAACACTTTTCTGATAAAACAAAAATGATGATTTTGTGTCATATGAGTATAAGCACAAATTCGAACAAAAATTAAGTTCACTGTGTTTCCCTATATTTTAAAGATGGAAACTGAATAGTGCAGAGTAATTGCTGGTAATTTGAGATCATCTGCCACTGATCTCTTTAGTAGCCTGGAGGGGGAGAGATAAACTTCTGTTCTTACTTTAATGTTCATTTACAAAATATCCACTGACTTTAATCTGAAAAGGGAGTTTTATGTGCAGTTTAAATACAAGAGTCTGATAATGAAAATAGATGGTACATACATATTATAATGATTCTTTCACCAAAGAGAATGTATGAAGGGATTAAAATAATTTGTAATACACTGGGATGACCCTGAGGGATGGGATGGGGAGGGAGATGAGAGGGGGGTTCAGGATGGGGAACACATGTACACCCATGGCTGATTTATGTCAATGTATGGCAAAAACNGTACATACATATTATAATGATTCTTTCACCAAAGAGAATGTATGAAGGGATTAAAATAATTTGTAATACACTGGGATGACCCTGAGGGATGGGATGGGGAGGGAGATGAGAGGGGGGTTCAGGATGGGGAACACATGTACACCCATGGCTGATTTATGTCAATGTATGGCAAAAACCACTACAATGTTGTAAAGTAATTAGCCTCCAATTAAAATAAATACAATTTTTTAAAAAGTAAGTTGTAATATATTGAGAGCATATTATTGAATAGCTGAAACCGCAAATTATCAGTGTAAAAGGACTTAGGTGGGAGATGAAAAGCTTCACCACAGGCCTAACAAAATACAATGCATTCTGTACCTTCTATTTATTAGAGTTTTGGTGAAATTGTACTGTGGAAGGGTGGAATTCTGCACTTATTTCTGACAGGGGGAGACTCTGTGCTCTCTTAGTTTAGAGATATAAAATTGGAGGAGGTCATACTATCTTTAGAGCAGAGAAAATGCAGAATTAGAAGTTTGCAAGGCTAGCTAAAGAATCTAGGACGAATAGCATGATGCCTTTAGTTTCTCTTTGTTAGCTGATGAGCTGATATATGGATAGCTAGCTTTAATTCAATGCCTGGAGAATCCCAGGGACGGGGGAGCCTGGTGGGCTGTCATCTATGGGGTCACACAAAGTCGGACANGCTAAAGAATCTAGGACGAATAGCATGATGCCTTTAGTTTCTCTTTGTTAGCTGATGAGCTGATATATGGATAGCTAGCTTTAATTCAATGCCTGGAGAATCCCAGGGACGGGGGAGCCTGGTGGGCTGTCATCTATGGGGTCACACAAAGTCGGACACGACTGAAGTGACTTAGCAGCAGCAGCAGCAGCTTCAATTCAAAACAAAACATAATAAGAAATTTATTAGTAGGATATTAAAATGCTATGTTAGGAAAGAGGAAGAAAAGAGGTTAAATCCAGCTGGACCAACTAGTGAAATCCTCAGGAGGAAATGACGTTTTAAAAGAGCCTGAAGTATGAGAAGAAAATAATGAAACTCCAGTCTAAGAAACAGAGTAGAATGAGGCTGAAACAAAGGGGAAAGAGTGGGATAAAAGGTTGGAAAATGATCTTAGGGCCAAGCGGTGAGACACCTCAAACACCATGCTGAGGAGTTTGAGAAGGAAGAACAACATACATATTCTGAGAAGGTGACACAATTTGAACTGGTTTTTCTTAGGAAGATTATAATAAGATGAAAAATCAATTAGGCAGAGATGGGGGCAGGGAGAACAGGGAAAGGGTGTTGTTTTTTTTTTTTTTTTTTAAGTAGCAGCAGCAGAGTTAGTGAGTGAGTGAAAGTCGCTCAGTTGTGTCCTACTCTTTGTGACCCCATGGACTATACAGTCCATGGAATTTTCCAGGCCAGAATACTGGAGTGGGTAGACTTTCCCTTCTTCAGGTAGCAGAGAACACAGTGTTAAAAAAGGATGAGTAGGGGTTCTGTGTGTCTTTAACAGAAGAGGGAAGGTGTGTGTGTGTGAGAGAGAGAGAGAGAAAGAGAGAATGCAAGAACAAGTTTTAGAATCTTAGTTTGAAGTGAGAGCAGTGTACAGCTAGAAATGACAATGAACTGAACTTGGGACACTTTGATTAAGGTGCTTCCCAGTGATCTCTTGGGGGAAAAATAGGACTAAAGACATAGGAAAGAAAACACTGTAAACTTGAAGAATATGAACTGTAAAGTCTATAATAACTTCAGGAAAAAAAAGATAATATATAGTGAAGGACTCTTTAGCAAACATACCAAACTTTACACATTCAGCCTAGTATTCGTTTCTTTTAAAACAGTCAATTTTAGGTATCTACACTTGTTTCAACTATTTGTACGAGATTAAGATTTGTTGCTTGGCCCAGAAAGGAAGAATTTCACTTCAAATTTGCCTTTAGAACTTAGAACAAATTATTTTTAATATCTTTGTTACTGAAAGATAATAAATGTTTATCCTTTGAAAGTAGATTTGATTTTCACAAGTAGGATAAAATCATTTAAACTTCATCTGGGGTATAAAGTGGGTAAGCAATCAGAGCCAGGCTTCTATACACAATTAAGCTGTGACTATAAGTTGATGGTATTTTCTTGTTCATCATAAATTTCCTCTAACCTTTCTTAGAATCTAAAGATAAATTTCATTGCATATTTAAATCTTATGTTTACAATAATGGTATAATAGTTTTTTATTTCTCCTTCAGTCATCTTTTAAAAATGAATTTTATCATTAAATAAAATATTGTAAATAAAAAATAATAACAGCTACAATGCTGATTCACTCCAAAAGATGTTGAGCAAGTCAGTAGTTGTAATATAAATTTATTTTTCTTTAAGTTCAACTAAGAAGCTTATAATTTTTTCATAGAGGTTAATAGGAATTTTATGGTCTTTGTCTGTATTACCCTATCAGAGAAACAAGGATTTTCTCGATACTTCTATCTTTCTCAAACTTCCATATTTGTGTCTTTGGACATCTAGTCTCTTTATCTGAACTGCTTTGCTTCCCCTTTAATTTACTCATGTCCACATCTTTTTCCTGTCAGTTCCAGGCTAACACTACAATTCTTTGGAACTCCTCCAAATACATAGGTTACATTGGCATGAATAGGCAAATAAGGAGACATATCCTTCCTCTTGTTTTTTTAGCAAGTCAAAATATCAAAGTGGACACATGTGCAGAATATTACAGATCCTACCCATATGTAACTACTGGATTCTAGGTTCTTTGATTCAATTTTAAGTTATTTAGTTAAGAGTTCTTCACTGAGGTTAAGATCACTTGAGGGCTGGGATTGTGCTGAACGCTTTGACTGGGGTTTTTTCGTTCTGAGGATAAATCAGAGAAACAGACACACACTGTCCTTGACCTTATCTTAACTTACAGCTTAAGAGGGAAGGCAGAATTTTAAAAATGAGTTTTTAAAAAAGTGACAAGCTTTATAGTAGACGTGTAGGAGAACAGGGAATGCTTTTGTAATAATTTTTTAATTTTTTTTAGTAAATCTTGTGAATCACAGAATATAGAATTAATTATGTGTAAGCATTTTGTGATATATAGTAATATATATCCTATTAATTTGACAGAATGTTAAGCTAAATTTGGACACTGCACAGAATAGCTAAGTCAGTGCAAACTCACAGGTTAATTTAAAAGACTACTTTTATTTCAAATATACACAATATAAATAATTAAATCAACAATGTACAATCTTGAGAGTTGTCACTGGGGAATCTTTAATAGTTCAGTAATTTGTACTTAGCATAACAACCAATTTAAACCTTGAGGGGCAGTGTTTCAATACATTCTCCCTCAGAGTTGCACAATTAATAACTTATCTTTAAATATCAAGTAAAGAAGAGGTGTCTGAGTTAAGATATATATTACAGATCCACTGTGTATGTAACCTTTCATTTAAAATTTCATGGGTCAATTATCTGTGGTTTAACATTAAATAAACTAGTTCATGTTGTAAAAGTAATCTAACAGGAAGTCACAATACATAATATTCAACACTGTACTTATGATTTTTTTGTATTTCAATAATGAATAAGAAAAAAAGAGAATAAACAAGAAATAATGGAATGAGAAGAGAGAGAAGAAATTCTAGCTTTTGTCAGAAACAAAATATCACTTTATTCACCATAAAACTAGTCCTTAATTTGGCTACATAAGATATTTTTATTCTGTGAAAAGATGAATGAGATATCAAAGGTATTATAGTTTCCATAAAGAAATGCAAATTCAGCATTGCAAAACTTGAAACTCAGACTTTTTAAATGACGTACTAACGCTTCTTAATATTTTTACTCTTTGTGTACACAGAACAAAATTCAATTATTTTCTGGACCCCGTTTCTTTAGATGCAGATCTCTTTTTCATGGATAGAACTAAGAAATCTAGTACCTGATTTCATCTGAGGACAAATAATTTACTAGACAACCTTTTAAAAAGAAGAATGAAACCCTTATTTCTTTAAAAAGTCAATGAAGAAATGTCACTAAACATTTTTTTCCTAAGCAATCTTCTTTTAAAATCCTCCCTCAGGCTACTTTTAAGACAGTAAGCTAAAGGATCAGAAAATAGTCACTTACCATACCAAATCACCAGTAGCCCAAGATGAGCATGTTCAGAATCTGAAGTGGAAAATAGACAATGATTCATAAAGATCAAGCCCAATTAAGGTTTCACTCTTGCCTCAAATTCATGGTTATTTAAGATAACAGCATCCTTTTCTAAATTGTTTTCTCCAGTCTGTATTTTCTGTTCTTTAAATGACCTCATATCTTAGTGAAATTGTAAAGGATTACTTTATTTTAGTGTGTTAGGTATGCATGCGTGTCTGTGTGTAAAATGTTTTAAACAGTCAAAAAATTCCTGGAGAAGGCAAGTAGCCGAGGGAGGTGAGGTTGTAACATTGGGTTCACTTAGTGCTTTAGTTTAAGTTTATAAAAAGTTTCTGAAATTGGCTGGATGTTTAAATGCCTTTTTACTTATCTTCTCTCTGTCTACAGATCTTCATAAACAATGAATGGCATAGTTCAGTGAGTGGTAAGAAATTTCCAGTCTTTAATCCCGCAACTGAGGAGAAACTCTGTGAGGTGGAAGAAGGAGATAAGGTGAGTTTTGTAACACTATTTGCATTTTATGCCAGGTTTCTTTGTTTCTCACCATTCTGAGTGCCTAACTCCTATTCCATCTTCAAATAGTCATGTCATGAAAATATGGTTTCCAGGGCATCTGGGGAAATATTCTTGGTACATAAAGGATATTCAATAGTCACATAATAATGATGAGCCTGTTCTTCTGGGTGTGGAGCTTCTTTTCATACTATTTTTCTTGCTTGTTTTTCAATTGAAATAGTATCTATATTTATTGTATAACCAGACTGCGTATGAAGTGAGTGGTCATAGGTTTAAAAAGCAGAGAAATCCTTTATTTATATAAAACATTTTTCTTAAGTGACAAAAGGAAACTAAAAAAAAATTTAATACAGGACTTTAGTAACAATACATTGCCAAGTCACTGCAATAACAAGCATTGAATTAGCATTAATCAGTACCTAAAAAAACTGAATTTTAAAGGATTTAAGTTGAATCACAAATTGTGTTGTTTCCTTTTAGGTAATACTATAACAACAAAAGCTAACTTTTGTGGTGATCATTTTTAATATTGATTTTAAAAAAATTTAGTACACAATGCAACCCTATGTACTATTGCTAGCCACTTTTACAAATGATGGTAGAATAGCAGAAATAAAAGGGTAATTTACTCAAGATGATATTGCTAATACATAGCTGATTTGAATTGTGCTTCTGACTCCAGAACCTGTGACCAGCAGGGCTACTCTCTTTCTTTGTTAATATTATTAAAGTAAGAGAAGAAGAAATGAGGTCACTCAGTCGTGCCCAGCTCTTTGTGACTGCATGGACTGGAGCCCACCAGGCTCCTCTGTCCATGGGATTTTCCAGGCAAGAGTACTGGAGTGGGTTGCCATGTCCTTCTCCAGGAGCTCTTCCCGACCCAGGGATCGAACCCAGGTCTCCTGCATTGTAGGCAGATAGGTCAGGGAGTGAAGAGATTAAAAGCCTTCAGAATTTTTATCTGAGCACATATCTTAAAAAGAATATGGTCTAGTTGGAAAAGATTTTTCTGGTCTTTAGTTGTCTAGCTCTTATCAAGATTTTAATTTCTGTCATGTAAGATATAAAAAGGTTAATTATTTTGCTACATGAAAAGACTACTTATTGGAAGACGAAAACTCAGCAAAACTCAAGGATGATACTACTCTCAGTAGTGTTACTCTGTCAGTTCACGGCAGCAGTCACGTGTTCTCGTCCTTTCTCCATTCTTTCCTTATCTTCTTCCCAATCAACTAATCTCAAGATATTACACCTTGCAAACCTATTTGAAAACAGTGATAGACCTGAAGGGCTCTTTAGGATTTAGGAAAGGCCCTGGATTCAGGTTGCAGTATTATCAGAAGAAATAAGACCCATGCCTTGAGGGGCAAGAATGCAGAGTTTAGACAGAGGAGTCAAGGGCTTGAGAGTAGAAGCAAAATAGAATGGAGACACATGTCATCTGCTTTCAGATTTCACTTTCTATATACCAGAGTTCATCCATGCATAAATCCCTCAAGGGCTTCTCATTGACTATGGGGAAAAACGTCTTTGCTTCTGGCTTCCGTTTTTCCCTATCAGTGTAAGAGTTCCAACCTTTACCATGCCCCGAACATTGCATATTGGTCACTGCCTCTAGACGATGGCCGTGGTACTGTCCTTGGGACCAAGTTCAAGTCACCATCTGTGATAAGAGCACAAAAGATCCACAGCTGCATTTATCATTTAACCTTTGGGCGTTTCTATTCCTTTTTGTATAAAAGAGGGAGATAGAAAAACCTTGGGGGAGTTTAACTAAGGAAACATGGGGGACTTCCCTGGTGGTCCAGTGGTGAAGACTCCATGTTTTCAATGCATGGGGTGCAGGTTCAATTCCTGGTCAGGAAACTCAGCTCCCACATACCTTGTGGTTGACTGCCCTCCCCACTAAAGAATTGGGAAAAAAAAAAAAAAGAAAACAAGCAAGTGAAATATTTTAATAGCACCAGGCATATAATGAAGCCTTCATTGTTATAGGTTTCACACTTCTTTAAGCTTTCTCTAACCTTTCCAGGTATAATTGCTCTCTTCTGTGTCATTATAGAACACCACGTTTATGTATATTCTAAACCTTGTGTTTTATTGCTTATTGGTTAATTTGTCTGAGACAGTATGTTTCTTGTAGAGATTGAAGACGTGAGATGACCTTGGTTTAGAGGTGAACTTGTAGAGATGAACTACATCTCCCCTTTATGCCCATGGTATCTAACACACTATAAGTAATGAATAAATGAAATAATTTACTCCTTTATCATTTTGTTTCTGTATATTTCATACATCTCAGAAATATAGTACTAAATTGAATATTGACTAAAGCAGTAATTCTAGAAATTTGGATGCTTTAGAATTTCCTGGGGGAGGGGTGCTTAAAACACTGATCCCTGAGCCTCACCTATCCCAAAGTTTGTTTGAACAATTCTAGAGTGAGACCTGAGGACCTGCATTTCTGACAAATTCTTAGCTGAAGCTGATGTTGTTGGGATCAGGATAAGGGAATACACTTTGAGAACCACTGAACAAATATATTAAATCCTAAGTTGTATCTCCCCTCAGGTGTTATTAACATGTAACAGGAGGCAGGGGTTTTGACAAGCACGGAAGTTAATGATTGGGAACTATGCTAAGACAATCCCTCTGTGCATCTCTCTGAAATGGCGCAAGACTGAACTAGGGCAGAGAAGTACTGATGATCCCTGGCAAAGTATTCAGGAAACGCAGAACCCTGGGTCCCATGAGCCATTCCCAGAAATAAGAGAAAAATTGGTTCTTCACATTCAATATGGAAAAATAGCTTTTAATCAGAGACTCCTAGAGATCTACCCAGCATTCTGTGCGTGCTAAATCACTTCAGTCATGTCTGACTCTTTGCAACCCTGTGGACTGTAGCCCACCAGGCTCAGTGGGATTTTCCTGGCAGGAATACTGGAATGGGTTGCCGTTCCCTCCTCCAAGGCATCTTCCTGATCCAGGGATCCACCTGCATCTCCCACAGCTCCTGCATTGCAGGTGGATTCTTGACCACTGAGCCACTGGGGAAGCCCCCAACCCAGCATTGCTGCTGCTGCTGCTGCTGCTAAGTCGCTTCAGTCGTGTCCAACTCTGTGCAACCCCAGAGACGGCAGCCTACCAGGCTCCCCTGTCTCTGGGATTCTCCAAGCATTACATGACCTCAAATGTCCTAGTTGCTTGAGTGGCTCTGACAACCCTGAAGAGGTGGGAAAAGCAACAGGCAAGCTGAGGGCAGGGTTGAGCCCCTCATGGTTGCCTATTCTTTCTCTCCAGAGGTGTCCCAGCCTCTCAGGAAGGAGACCACAGAACCATTTGCAGTTTGCATTAGTGAAAGTAGAAAACATTTATTAATTCTTTAGCTCTGGGGCCTTGGACATCTCATTTTGCCCCTAGCTTCTGGAATGAGTTTCCTCAGTAAAACAAATCTGTGCCTGGAATTCCAGGTGAAATCTTGTCAGGCCATCTGAGGACTTGGCATCCTTGGTGAGATTTACTCTCTTTCTAAAATGGAGTGAGAGAAAGCTGATGATCACACCTGAAGCTTTAGAAATACCTATTATCCTTTTACTCTCTGCTTATTGACGGTTACTGGTGCTTGTCGAAGAGAAGAACTGTCTGTGCAAATGTAGATTAAAAACATTCATTAACGTCCAACAAAGCTTCAAATCAGGTCACTGTGCTAATGGAGTTGGCTGAATACTTATCTCTCAAGTTAGATTGTTTATGGTATAAACTGTCCATAGCAAGCAACTGTTTGCTTAAGATCCAGTGCCCTTGTCATCATATTCTTTTCTGAAATAATCAACCAGCTTTTGTTTTCAAATAATTATTGCTGTTCTCACAAGTTTGCCGATAAATGTATAGTAACTTCTAACGTTGCTTAGTGAAGGTACAAATCTAGTAAATTACAGGGTCACAGTAAACCTAATATTCTGGAACTGACTCTTTAGATAATGAGCCAAGAGGTTTTAAGGATTTAATTTATGAGTAGAATGGAGCTAACAATGGGCTACATACAGCCTTTCAATGGTATTATAAAGAGAGGAGGAGGGGCAAGAACAAATGGAGGTTACAAAGCAAAGCACAGATGTGGGTGGGAACTGTTTTCTTTTCACTTCAGTGGCTCTTTTAGGCTATATCGCCTAATCCCACAAGCTGCTTTTAATACTACAGCATGACCTAGCAAATAATTGGTGGGGATAAAAGTAAATGTCCATTACAGTAAGTGTCTGTGACAGGTGTAAAACTGGTCTGATAACTATTTTCTCCAAATATGGATGAATGTAATATGGAAATGCATGGTCTGGCAGGAATGGATGATTTCAGTCCTTCCTTAACTTCCTCTGTTCAACTTGTGGTCCCTTACTTTAAAAAAGGAACACTTTAAACACTATCAGGTAAAAGCGCTATTGATGGTAGAAAATTTGAGTTAATGTATCAAATTGTTTTCTAGTTATTTAAAAATTATGTCTTTGGATATGCTAGTCCTGGATTAAAAATCCAAGCAATAATAGTCTTGGGATAATAATAATAATTTTTTTAAAACCTCTATACCTAATAGTTTGATTAATGTAAAAGATGTGCTATGTAATGGAATCAATTAAGATATGAATTATTTTATAAATATCAATATAAGAAGATTATTTATATAAGCAGCACCCTTATATGAAATCAATGTAACATAATGAAACTCATTATAAGATACATAATAAAATGTTTAAGTATTTATTAACTGCCTATCATAGACCCAAAGAGTAAGAAATATTATAGCTTATATTAGAGGTAGCAGTAAATATTCATTGCAAAGGAGATTATTATCAGGAAAGCTTTAAAGCTATCTTAAAACTGGATTTTGGAATCAGATTTGGAATCAAATTTTGGTTCTACTATTGCTACATCTCATGTCCTATAAAACCAAGTCTGTGATGCTTAACTACAGCAGTAGCATAGTGCCAGGAACTTAGTCAGCTCTTAACTAGTAGCTATTATCAAGCTGGTTTAGTTTGGCAAAGGTTTAGGTAGGTTGTGATATTTGAGCTGGGTCTTAAAGAATATGAAGGATTTTGAAAGGAAGGGATGAGCTGGGAGAACATTCTAGGAAGGAAAATTATGAAAGCAAATGTGAGAAATAGAGGGCTACCTAGAGTAGAAAGCGTATAAACACAAGTTTGAGTAGGTGACTTACAGCCCAAAATGCTAGGCCTTGAAAATCAGAAAGAGGAGACTGGCTTCAGGACTGTGGGCAAAAGGGAGCATTTGCAAATAGAGGGAAGGAAAAGTGATATGGTCAAATTATTTGAGGACGATTAGCCTGGTAGGAATAGGCAAGACCACAACGTGGGGGCTCAGTGGTAAAGAATCTACCTGCCAATACAGGAGATATAGGAGACGCAGGTTTGATCCCTGGGTTGGGAAGGACCCCTGGAAGAGGAAATGTCTACCCACTCCAGTATACTTGCCTGGGAAATCTCATGGACAGAGGCGCCTGGAAGGCTACAGTCCATGGGGTGGGAAAGAGTTGAACACAGCTGAGCAACTAAGCACGCAGCAGGCAAACAATCTGAGGAGGGAAGAGAATGGACTTAGGAGGGTTAGCAACAATGCAAAATGATAGCCTAAAATAATACAGGGCAGTGAAAACTGAAAGGAAGGATTAAAATACACTAGAATTGCTGAGTTAAGTTTGTTTTGACTCACTCCAGCTCCAATAGAACATACTACCACTTAATGAACACTTAACAAAATGTCTGTCACACAGAAAATGTTTCAAATATCACCTTATTTAGTCTTCAACACAACTCCATGAGGTAAATTATGGTGGTGGCTAAGTGGTATCCATCTCCTTGCTAGCCCCTGGACAGTAGCCTGCTAAGCTCCTCCATCCATGGAATTTTCCAGGCAAGAATACTGGAGTGGGTTGCCATTTCTTTCTCCAGGAGATTCTCTTGACTGAGGGGGAATGAGCCCATGTCCTGTTTTGGCAGGCAGATTCTTTACAACTGAGCCACCTGGGAAGCACGTGAGGTAAATTATTTTAAAGATAAGAGACATCTCTGGTGGTCCAATGGTTAAGAACCCTTCTTGCAATGCAGGGCACACAGGTTCAATAACTGGTTGGGAAACTAAGATCCCACATGGAGCAGAGCAATTAAGCCCACACGCCACAACCACTAAGCTTGTATGCCACAACTAGGGTATCTGTGTGCCACAACAAAAGATCCCACATGCCACAGCTAAGACCCGACATAGCTTAAATAAATAAATATTCATTTTTTAAAAGATAGGAAAACGGAAGGTTAGAGAAGTCATGTAACAATATAGTTCACTTCAGAATGAACTGAACCAAATTTCTCATGGTTTATAATAATGGTGTGATTATGTGGTTGTATATTTCTCCCACACAATTAGGATTTTCAAAAGGTTGGTCTCTTTACTTCACTACTTTATGGTTAGCAACCTGATAAGAATGGTACAGAATAGAGTGTTTAGCAAATCTTTAGTGTTGTTTAGCTCGGACAGACTGAGCGACTTCACTTTCACTTTTCTCTTTCATGCATTGGAGAAGGAAATGGCAACCCACTCCAGTATTCTTGCCTGGAGAATCCCAGGGATGAGGGAGCCTGGTGGGATGCCGTCTATGGGGTCACACAGAGTCAGACACGACTGAAGTGACTTAGCAGCAGCAGCAGCAAATCTTTAGTGTTTAGCAAATCATAAATGGATGCATAGATGGATACTTCAAAACTTACATAGTTAATAGGTGAGGAACCAGAATTCAGATCTGGGTTGTTTTGTTCCAGAGCTATATATTAAGTACCATTACTCTATTTCTGTGCCTGAAAGATAAAATATATGAGAAAAGGAAAAGCATGATCTAAATAATATAACCACAAAACTGTCCTTATTTATAGCAGCATTCTCTAGGAACATATTTTCCATATGGCAGAGTTACTTGTCTTGAAGCCAATTATTCCATATCCCTTTGAGAGGCTAGGATGCCTATGATAAGCCATATTTGGCTAAGGCTGATGATAGAACACTGAGCAGAAGGATCCCAGGGAAAGCTGTGTGATACAGACCTCTTTAAACACAGAACATGTATTTTATAAGCTGTGGTATCTACAGATCATGCTGGCAATTTCAGATTCGTGCAGTTTGCCTTTAATGTTTTTCAACAGCACTCTTCCAAAATGATTTGGAGAAGGTGAGAACCTATGGCCTAAAACAATGTCTAAATATAAGCAATCAATGTGGTTAACTGAATGCTCAAAATAGGAACTATATATATGTATATGTATATATATATATATATGCATTTCTTAGGAATGAAGAGTAATAATACATTTATTTTATTTTATATAATCATCATTCCCTCAAATGTTAAACAGTAATATATACAAGTGTATGATGCTTATAGTGAAAGAATATTTGCTTGTAGTCTGTACTGTGATAATATTACCACTTAGACCAGATCATGCTTCTAAAATATTTATCTGGCCCAAGATCATTTTAGTGTGGCAATAACTATTATAAAAATAATTTACTTCGCTTGTATTTTAATTTGCAGACTTGTAAGTTTGGGACGACTTCTTCTTCTTCTTTTTTTTTTTTTTTTAACTTTTTGGCCACACTACACTGGATCTTAGATCTTCAACCAGAGATCAAATCTGTGCCCCTTGAAAAGGAAGAGTAGAATCTTGGCCACTGGACCACCAGGGAGTTTCCAGTTTGGGACTTCTTAACTAAATATAATCAAAGATGGGGAATATTAATCTGAGATCCATGCCTCCTCAAGGGAAGATACAATTGTTGAATGGGTTCAGTTTAATTTGGGCAACTTAAAAAAAAACAGAACAATCTTCTCTTCAGTTTCTTTCAGGGAACTATCACTCCTACCCAAAAGAAAACACACTGGCCTAAGAGGTACCACGATTCGTGGAGTTTATATAGCTTCACAGAGTGAACAGACTGATGTACAAAAGAACACTGGGATGATGTATGTGTTTAAAGTATTTGCAACTGATTTGATGGGGGAAGGAAAAAGGACACATGAAGTAGTAATAAGAGGTAGTGATTTTTGTAGTAGATGGATTCTATAGGTGCTCATAGATCTGAACAAAGATCTATGGGAGTGAGTGGTCAGGGAGAGTATTTAACTGAGGCAGAGTAGGAGAGAACAGGAGGAATAAACCAGTTTAGGAAAAGGTGTGAGTAAAGACACACTAATGAAGGCAAGAAACCTAGACTGAGTGTGAAATTTCTTGATTACTTTTGTTTGGATTAATATAATTAAAGCAGTGTCTTGATAGTAAGAAACTGACCAGTTGGGAAATGAGAGGTTGTAATATACTGACCCTTCTTTATACCAGACCCTGCTGCCTCTATGCCTTTTTTCCCTCTGCACAAGAGGACTGAGGACATGTTTATAATGTTTACTCTTCAACAGCAAAACACAGTTTCTTATTCACCCTTCAGTAGGTTCTTCATGAGAATGCACAGCCCATAAAATCAACAGAGATCCAAGAAGATACTCACTGTTTAAGATCTTGAGTTTCCCTGGAACTTTTGGCAGCCCAGTCACCAAAACAGTAACATGTAGTGGTGAAGAGCTAAGATTCTACAGCCAGCTGGGCTCTGTTTAAAACATAGTTTAGCTACTTTCAGCTACTGAGCTTGAGCAAATCTCAACTTTCTTTTTTTGCTTCAGTTTCCTCATCTGTAAAATAGAGAATGTATCTGTGTCATAAAGCTATTGAAAATTAAATGAGTTAATATGTGTAAAGCCATTAGAACATTACCTGATATAAGGTAAACACTCCAATGATAGCAGCTATTAAAATATAATATTTCTATTCTAGGAAATCATGCATGTGCTTTGTATATGGCACTCATCATTCCAAAAAGTAGGCAGCAAGTATAATTCTAATATATAGTAGTCGAGTCTGTACAATGTGCTGGACTTTGAGCTGATGAAGACACAGCTTATGAGGAACTCTAGTCTATTTTATATGGTTATTACCATTTAATTTATGAATATATTTAGCCCACTAATTGAATTCACTTTGACTTGCAGGAGGATGTTGACAAAGCAGTGAAGGCTGCAAGACAAGCTTTTCAGATTGGCTCTCCATGGCGTACCATGGATGCTTCAGAGAGAGGACGGCTGTTAAACAAGTTGGCTGACTTAATCGAAAGAGATCGTCTGCTCCTGGCGGTGAGTATTAACTGAGCTGGGCAGAACTCAAAATCTCTAGAAAGCATTCATGGTTCAGATTGGTAAGTTACTGCCTTCAATCTTTCCCAGCATCAGGGTCTTTTCAAATGAGTCAGTTCTTCACATCAGGTGGCCAAAGTATTGGAGTTTTAACTTCAGCATCAGTCCTTCCAATGAATATCCAGGACTGATTTCTTTTAAGATTGACTGGTTTGATCTCCAGTTCATGGGACTCTCAAGAGTCTTCAACACCAGAGTTCAAAAGCATCAATTCTTTGGTGTCCAGCCTTCTTTATGGTCCAACTCTCACCTCCATACATGACTATTGGAAAAACCATATCTTTGACTAGATGGACCTTTGTTGGCAAAGTAATATCTCTGCTTTTTAAAATGCTGTCTAGGTTTGTCATAGCTTTTCTTCCAAGGAGCAAGTGTCTTTTAATTTCACGGCTGCAGTCACCATCTGAATGATTTTGGAGCCCAAGAAAATAAAGTCTGTCACTATTTCCATTGTTTCCCCATCTGTTTGCCATGAAGGGATGAAATATTGACTGTCTTTTTAATATAAAATTTCTATGGAACTTTAGACTTGGGATGATCTCTTTTTCAGACAATGGAGGCAATGAATGGTGGAAAACTATTTTCCAATGCATATCTGATGGATTTAGGAGGCTGCATAAAAACACTACGCTACTGTGCAGGCTGGGCTGACAAGATCCAGGGCCGTACAATACCCATGGGTAAGTAACTTTAGGAAACCACCCAGAGTGAGGGTAGGGGTGAGGAGAATACTGTAGAGATGAATAATTCCAAACTCTCCCTTTTAAAGATGTCAACCAAGTAGGGGAAAATTATTTTCTTTTGACTTTGAGTCAATGCAGTTCTGAACCTGGAAGTTCTGCTAAGATTCATCATATGGATTTCAAAATTGTTCCAGCATAATCAAGCAGAAGATAACACTACAGATATTTTAGAAAATATTAGAGTAAGAACATCTGTATGCCCACAATTACTGATTTAAGCAGTTGTCTCTAAGGAAACTTTTCAAAGCTGGCCTCTGAAATTATTTATTTGGGTTTTATTCCAACAGTGACATTTACATTCTTCCTATAATGTAATTATTTAAGCCTCTTTGTATGTTCCAGTATGAGTAAGCTCTGGTCATTCTGTGTGCCTGGTCTAACTCAGTATAGTTAGAGCAGGCTAATTAAACAAACTAATTCACATTGATTTGTTTCAAATAGTTTCAAAGAAAGATGAGCCTGTGTTTATAGCTTAAGAATTTGTGTGAGTGAATATATTTGCTTTTTAGTATTTTAATACAGTATACACATAATGGGATAAGAATATGAAAAACATCAATTTGGAAAACACCAGGAGCTGAATTTAATTCATAAACTTACTGACTATGAAAACAAAATATCCTCCAGGACTGGCCCTGATGTGCATTTCCATCTAATTGGAGCAGCCCTCAGCTTAGAAGTGAGCATCAGGAAGTAGAAAGGGGAGAGAGAGACCATGGTGGGACCAAGAACTGTAGATATTTTAGAAAGCTTTATTTTACCTTTGACAAAACAGGAGAAGCCATTTAGAGTACAAATACATCTTGACAAGGGGCCCTCTTTCTATGACAGCCAGGAAACTTTTGTGGGAACTAGAACAGAACAAATCACAAAGTGTAGTGCAAACTCAGGATGAGCACATCAAGGTCACATGTGGTCATTCATTGAGGCATATGAATCAATCAGATCCAGACTGAAAAGAAATGTCTTCTACTTCTGACATCTTTTTCATAGATTAAGAGAATTTGCTTTTATTATTTGGTAGGCAAAAAAAAAAGAGGACTTTTTAGAACAAGTCAGTGGGAAAAGCTTGCCACTCATAGAGAGCTATTTTTTAATTCTACTATTTTTAATTTTACTATTTTAAAAATTATATTAGGTACTTTAAAAATTACTGGTAGAACTTAAGAGTCATCAGAAACAGAGCTCTGTTTCTTTCCTATTTATACACCTTTTATTTCCTTTATCATGAAAGAAAGGAAATTTTGAGAATAAGTATGAATTAGAAAGTAGTCCTCTGGGAGGATCAGAGATAGAATAAACATTATTCAGATCTTTAACAATTGTGCACCTAACTCAGTTTTATGGTTCTTCTTATTTCAAATTACTATTTGAGGGCTCACCCTATTTAAGGCTTTTCATTTTGTAAATAATCAGAAATATAAACTCTTTTTAAATTATTATCTATATCTTCCTCTCACATCAGCCTCAAATCTCCATTCTGTGACTATCAAGCACATTTGTCCATAAATGTTTGTGCATTTTATTTTCCAGATGGAAACTTTTTTACATATACAAGAAGTGAGCCTGTTGGTGTGTGTGGCCAAATCATTCCTGTAAGTTGTTCCCTTATGTGACTTTCAGTCTCAAAAGAAATGAGTTCTAATTCTATTTCATTTGGTAATGATGCTTTCTCAGGCACAAATGAATGCTTAGATATTTGCTAAATGTGGAGCAAATATAGTCATTTTTGAACTTAGGTCTCTCTGTGACTATACCCTTTCAATACAAACTAGGTAATCTAAATCCTGTCTATACTCCGGTACATCTCTTGAGTGTGCTTCCATAGTACAGTAGCACCAAATCTCAACCTTTTACTCTAAGGTTTGTTTTAAAAAGCTATATTGTAAACTCCGTTTAAGACTTATGATTAACGTGTACATAGCAAAGCAGTCATTGAGCAAGACACCAGCCATTTTAATGAAGTATAGTATGGCCAACTGCTCTCCAACACTTCATATATCTGCATTGGGACTTCTCAGCATGGAGAATAGTAGCAACCAGAGTGTTCAAATTCTTGAATGAAATTTCTTAACTAAATGAAAGAAACCATGCCAGAGGCATTTGAAGCACAGTATGGAATATATTTTACCTTTAGATAAAAGGCTTTGATATTCCATATTCTTCTTTGAGAAAGTACCATGTTTAAGCAGAATCATAAAGATTTCCTTTTAAGTCCAAAGGAGACTACCAGTGATTTTACTTTAAATGACATATTCAAAAAGGCAAAAAAAAAAAAANCAGAGGCATTTGAAGCACAGTATGGAATATATTTTACCTTTAGATAAAAGGCTTTGATATTCCATATTCTTCTTTGAGAAAGTACCATGTTTAAGCAGAATCATAAAGATTTCCTTTTAAGTCCAAAGGAGACTACCAATGATTTTACTTTAAATGACATATTCAAAAAAGGAAAAAAAAAAAAAAAAACAGATGGTAAAATGCCCTGGTGTTCTTAAATGAGGAAGTGGTAATGACTATCTTTTGCTCCAATGAGACTAAAATATACACGTACCAACGTTTTGAATGAAATTGCTTGTTAGTTCAAAACTGCCAATAAAATCCATAAAATTACACAATCCTGAATAGTAGTAATTGCTAATATTTACTGCTTGTCTGTGGTGAACCAATCATTGTGTTAAACATTTGGACCACTTTCTCTATGAATCTTCAGGACAGCGTTCTGAAGTAAAGAGAATCGTTGTCAGCACGTGCAGATGATGAAATCATACATACAGTGCATATAACTTGTCTGAATGCATATAGCTGCTCAGTGCTTGAGCTGAGATTTGAACCAACCTGCCAGTCTCCAGACTTTAGACTTCTGCCTTTAACAAGCTATTTTCAGTGGAAGTAAATATTACTAAATATTACTATTGGGTAAATAGTTATAATTAAAGACCTATTAAGGAGTGAGGAATAGTTACACTTTTTAAACACAGACAACTAAGGCTTGTTTTCTAAACCATGCAGTGATTTCTTTTTCCTGGTAGAAAATAAACTCAAAATAATAGCATTTGATAAAATTTTATGACTTTCTCCTACTCTCTTCCTGTATCTAGTTTATTCAGAGTTGATTTTTGTTGCTGTTGTTTTTAGCATTTATGAGTTGCTTTGAGCAATGAACTTAATTAGGATCTAACAGATGGTTAAACAAAACTTCCACAATTCTTATTTAACATCTACGGGGAGCATAAAATGTAGGAGTTAGATTAGCAAATGTGGCTTTCAGTAATACAAAGAATCTATTGTTGTATATTGCTTTCTAGTGGAATTTCCCGTTGCTCATGTTCCTCTGGAAGATAGGGCCTGCCCTTAGCTGCGGAAACACAGTGGTTGTCAAACCAGCAGAGCAAACCCCTCTGACTGCTCTTCATATGGGATCTTTAATAAAAGAGGTATGTTTGCTAAATCAAAATGTGTACATGATCTCGGGAATCCTAATTGATAGTAGGAAGACCTCATCTGGTGCTACTATAAACTACATTATCTGCCAACAGCGCCTAGCCAGTAGGGACACATTACACGTGGCTATTGGCAAGGATTTCTGGCAGTCAACCCAAATGAACCTATGCCCAAAGGGAGACAGGAAGTCAGACTCAAAAGCTTCATGTCAAACTGTCACCTATGAGCTCTTTTTTATTTCTTTTGCCCAAGATTCACAAATGCAGATTCATGTTGAAATTGGTATGATTTTCTTCCAAATGTTGAAATGTAAGTTGGTTTATAACTGCTATTAATGACTTGGAAATGCTGCATATTTATTTAAACTGGTCTATCTGAAGGTTGGAGTCCTCTGAGCTTGCTTTGGTATTGGGCTATATTATTTCTAAACAATTCACCCGTGAAGGAATAAGTTTATATTCTCTTTTCTATTACAGTTTTTTTTTTTGCATTTACTTCCTTGCTCAAAAGCTGACAAAAGAACACATAAAATTTATTTTCATTGACTATCTAGGTTGTTTTATTTTTTCTTGTAAACAAGTTCTTGTCTTGTTCCTTCATATCTTACCAATATTTTAAAAAATAAGCATTAGTTCCGAGAAATTTAAAATTTTGAAAATCTGGACCCGTATCTTAAAAATATTCTGCACTTCAAATTAGAAGTAGGCAAAAGAAATGTCAAAATGAGACCCTTTGATGCAAATAACATGAAATTTTAATGTGCTATTCCATTTGCCACACTGCTTTATACTTGATAATTCTACAATCAGTATTGGAATCAGTCTGTGATGCTTGATCATGAATTCAGTGACCATTTTTAACCTAACTTTTTTTATGATTAAATAATGTGGATAGGAATTTGCAAACAAATTAGTATGCCCTGACAATGAACAGGTAGAAGCTAAAAATATTAACATCCCTTTGGCTTCTTATTTTTGCTGAATGGATAATGAAAGACATTGTTTTCCTTCCATGTGAATAATTTACCAAACACTTTTACACATACTATCTTGAGTTAGTATTATGAAATTTGAGACAGCCATCACTGGGGTAAAGAACCATGAAAGTCAAACGTGGACTTTAATGCAACCCTTGAGGTTAAGTGAGCTAAGCCGTGAAGTAAGAATAATAATAAATGATAAAGCCACTTAGATAAATCTTCCTTGTAGAGTAACTCATAAGATTAGCATCAGGAGGGAGCTTTGGCTCCATACTCTCCTCTTTTTCTGTAGAATTAAATGATCAACTCTGTTCTATTTTACTTGTCTTTTAGGCAGGGTTTCCTCCTGGAGTAGTGAATATTGTCCCTGGTTATGGGCCTACTGCAGGTGCGGCCATTTCTTCTCACATGGATGTAGACAAAGTGGCCTTCACAGGATCGACAGAGGTAACATCATTTACTTAGGCCAGTAGTGAAGCAGTCAGAAGCGTGTTTTATGTTACTGCCTTTAAGCCAACATTTCCTTAAAACAAAAGTTCTTTTAATGATTTGTTCCTTATTCTAGCCTTCAAACATGTTTATAGAACATAAGCAGATGTCACTGAGATGAAACGGAATACCTATTACCAGTGTGGGAGGATTGGAGTAAACTGTTTTGAGTATGTTATTACTTTGTGTGACAAGAAATATGACTGATCAGAACTTGTCATATGATTTGTAAGGTTTATGATAGAAGATATAAATTAGGCCACAGTGATGTGTATGAATGAATTGTAACTTTAACCTGTAGATTAGGAAGATCAAAGAACAGAGCCTCACCCTTAGCTCCTTATTTGGCGCTCTCCCGAGAACATTCAGAAAAGAAGCCAGCAGCTTAGCTTCCTGGATCCTAACTTTCTGCTTCACTGGCTCCAGCTTGGCTATCCAGAAGGTGAAAGAACAGGATCCCACCCATAGGCACTTCAGAGGAAATGAGAGCTGGTAAACGCTCTCTAAATGCTCTGGGTGTTGAAAATGTTTACTTTTTAAAACTTTGTGGAGAAAGAAACAGGAAGAACATTCCAGATAGTAAGGAAAGCTAATTTGATTATTTTATACTCCTGATTAGCCACTTCAATATAAAAATTAAGTTTACATAGAGAACTAAAGTAATAGAAAATAAAATTTTATTTTTCTTGATCCTTTTTAAGCTAGATAACTATATACTTTTTTCTTGTTGGTTTATAGACATAGAGTAGAAAAAGTTGACATTCTACAAATTCCTAATTGAGATAGGAGAAAACCAATTCTTCATTCAAGAGTCTGGGGATAAAACAATTGGGAATGTTTGAGATAGAGCAATAAACTGAAAAATGATGAAGTCACAGGTAGAAATCATAGCAGAGGAGGTAAAGCATGAAATTTCAAATTCCTCAGCCTAGTATTGTAGACCGCCCTCATCAGGGCCCATGTACTGCTTATGGTCCAGGTCTGGCCCACACACTTTTCTAGCTCTTCTGAATCAGACACTGCTGTTCCCAGATGCCATCTCCATAGCACTGCCTGTTTGTCTTAGCTCATCCCTGAGACTCTACAGCACTCTGGGAGCACTTTATCTGCCCCTCTCCCCCAAAATTTTGATATTAGAAAACTAACACACATCTGTGTTCAAATGCTAAGTCTACCCCTTGTAGCAGTGTGTCTTCCAAAAGTTAAGTATCCTTGCTAAAGTTGAGTTTCTTTATATGTAAAATGGGAATAATAACATGTACCTTTTGAATTGTACCAAATAAAACTGAATAAGCTAATGAGTAGTAAAACATTTAGCATCCTACGATTAAACTAAAACATTTAGTATCCACATATTAAACATATTAAAAACACTTAGTATCCACTAAATAGCGTGATTACAATGTGTTCTATAGTCATTTCCATTCTCTTGTTCCTTCCCTTACTCTTTAATTTTTCACACTAGTTCAGGTGTGAGGGAAGAGGTCCCCTCTCCACATAATATTTCTTCATCACTGCCCCATCATTTTCTGATTGTTCCCTGTATTTTTTCATTCCCATAAGTTTTTGTTCATGCTTGGCCACACCTATCATAATGTGGCTCCCACCACAGGCCACCTGGACTTTCTCTGCAGTCCTAGGAGCATCCTAAATTGAAAAGCTTTCCATCTGTGCTCCCATTGTCCTTGATATATAATTGTAACAGCACTTGCTCCTTGCTTTGTTATGTATCTCTCTCCACTTTGCTGACTCTCCTCAAAGAGTATCTTATTCATCCTTATCTCCAGAAACCAGTATAGTAACTACTTCTGATTGAGTATTAAAAAATTAAGTGTGACTAACGAACTGGCAACCCACGCCAGTGTTCTTGCCTAGAGAATCCCAGGGACAGGAGAGCCTGGTGGGCTGCCGTCTCTGGGGTCACAGAGTCGGACACAATTGAAGCAACTTAGCAGCAGCAGCAGCAAGATGACTTTTGAAGTCACACCAAAAAATCAGTCTTTCTGGGTCATCCTCTTTTAGCTTCAGTTTTGTGGCTTAGCAGGTAGAAGTAAATTTGCCAAATGCCATGAAAGAGGCAAACCATGGATTTTATATTTTTGCAGTCCTTTATAGCAGCTATGCTCATTATAAAAATGTTTCTGGCAAGGTTAGAGTTTTAATGTCCCATTAGATTCGTTTAAAATAGTAATCAACCCACGTTGTATGAGATGTGCTAAGTTAGAACATTTTTATGAGCATTTGCTACTTCTGCGCCACATGGCAATGCCGCAGTATCATGGAACATATCTTTTACCACAGTCTTAATAGTGTTTCCCTTCTCTTCATTCCATGCTTACCTTTTCTTTGAGAAAAAAATTATACAGTTTTACTTTTTTTCCAAATGATGAAACAAAAGTATGGGGCAAAGACTGATTCTTCCTTATTTTGACTTTACCTAGACCTTTGGCTGCAGTCCATGGGGTCGCAATGAGTCGGACACGACTGAGCGACTGAAATGAACTGAACTGAACTGAACTTGGGAAAACTCAAGCAAACCTTTTATCTGCAAATTACACAAACAAAAGTATAACCTTTCTTTCTCACTCATACTTCTAACCATTCTTCATGCTAGTTTTTTTTAACACCTGTAGCTTTTAGAAAAATACCTCTGATTTTACTCCCTTCCCCAAGACAAAAATTATCTACTTTAATAAAGTATCTCCAGCAAATCTTTCTAAGCCAATAAAAGAAAAAATAAAAATAAAAAATACGCAGAAAGAATTTGGAGAATTCAAAGGGAAAAAAAGCAAAGAATATTTTTTTAGGAAATACAAAATTCTTAATCACCTCAAATGAAAATTCAGTTTTTGAAACTGGTCATGAGAAATATTAATATGTTGTGGAAGCAAACTAGGGTATCATAGAAATTTCAAACAGGGTTTCCCCATTGCCAGTCTACTTTTAGTTTATTATTTTAATTAACTTACATTTATAGGTTTGATTTTGGGCATGTAACTTTTATATAAGATGAAAATATTAGCAGATTAATTAATGCTTTACTCTTAAAGCACAGTAAGGGTCAGTTCAATAGTCACTTAAAATTTAAACACACACTCAGCAATGTCTACCTACCATTTATTTAGTCAGGATAGAAACTTGTTATTAAAATTGATGCACTGAAAAAGAAAAGTGATCCAGAGAATAAAAGAAGCAAGATAAAATAAATCATCTTGTAAAAAAGAAAAGCAAAGATCATTTTAGTATACTAAGACTTCAATAAGAAATAATAAAGAGGAAATAGCTGTAAAACAGACCAGGTTTCAGAAATGAGAAAAACATAAACAACTACAGAAAATAATCTTGATGGGAAGTGATCTGCAGAGGAAAAAATAAAGAAAACTCTTTCCCTGAAGATAGGCCACTAGCGTTAAAGATGAAACAAGTACAAGATTCTGGCTAACTAAAGTAGCAGCACAGAGTACAGATCCAATTTCTTTCTCCACGTTCCAATATTCAAGGTATGGAGGACAGCAGGAGAAAGAGGGAGTGAGAGAGAAACAGTTACTGCTACCAGGCAGGTGACATCTGTTTGGGAAATTGATGTGTATACAAATGATACAATCCATGGGAAACTCTGAAAGAGTTCCTTTGAGGGAATTTACTGGGGATCAGAGAAAGAAAGGGTCACGTTCATCCTGAGTCATCACAGAATGCTAAAGAAGAGCTAAGATACAAGCTGGACCCTAAGGAATGATAAGATTGGAGGCTGCCCAAGTTGGAGTGAGCATGTACAGAGAAGCAGAGACTCGGGGGTGGTAAATATGCCACTTTGTTTGGATATGGATAGAGTTTTCTGTATTTCAACAGAGGGATGAAAGTCAAAATAGAGTAAGTTATGGTTGAATCATGATATATCAGATTGAACAGAAGAAAGATGAAGCTCTGGTTAAAATGAAAAGTAAACTCTTGTTGTGCCATGTACAGTAAAATCATGTACATCAAATCAGCTGTTACATTCAGTATATCTGTATTCATGATATATCATATGTTTATGCTTGGATGGAAGAGCCTTTGGTAGTGGAAACAGCCAAATCTGAAAAAATCCATTTCTCTCATTTCTCCCGCAAATGTCATATAAATTTAAATTGCTAAAGAAACTTGCCTTGATGGGAGCAGATTAAGCCTCCTTCTTTGTAATGCTCCATTTCAGGTTGGCAAACTGATCAAAGAAGCTGCTGGGAAAAGCAATCTGAAAAGGGTGTCCCTGGAACTCGGGGGAAAGAGTCCTTGCATTGTGTTTGCTGATGCCGACTGTGAGTAAAAGCCTCTCTGCTCAGTTCTCGCACTTCCTCCTTTTTGGCTGGATAGTAACCATACAGTAAAGGGTTTCCTTCTAATGTCAAAGTGTAAAGCATTAACCAGAGTTCAGATATACTCTTAAAAATCTGTTAAACTGTCCTAAAGTTATAAAACCTAGATAAGTCCAACACAGACATGATTTCTTCCTAATTAGAAATAGATTGAGAAGGAAATGGCAACCCACTCCAGTGTTCTTGCCTGGAGAGTCCCAGGGACAGGGGAGCCTGGTGGGCTGCCGTCTATGGGGTTGCACAGAGTTGGATACGACTGAAGCAACTTAGCAGCAGCAGCTGTTTTCTCAGGCTTCCTTCGTAGCTCAGTTGGTGTGTTTTCAGCTGAACTCTAGAGAAACTGTTATGCGTTTAGGAGCCATAAAGTGTATTCTTAATTTCATACCTTAAATATTAGCATTACCTTAAGTGTATTAAGATACCCTCAGACACGTTGCACTAGGCCAGCTGGAGAAACAGCAGGTTGTGCATTTGTCATCTCCCCTCTGTCTGGATCACATGTTCATTGAATGAAATGGCCAGAGGAAAGGACACCAACTATTTAAATAATTCCTTTCATTTTTTTTTTCTAGCAGATATAGTTGAATTTACATATATTAAATCTCTAATTATGATAGGACTCCATTATATCCTAAGTTCATCCTGATTATATTATCAAGTAGAATGCCACAATTATTTCCTAATTGGAAGTTAGCAGAAAACAATTAACATTCCTCTGTATCTTTAAGAGCTGCATTATTGGTTTGAGGCAATCAACTTTTTAGAGCATGCTACCTTATTATACATTCTACAGACATGACATGATTTCTTTATTTTATCAAACCTTTCTGTAAAATGCTTTCACTACAGCTTAAGCATATGTGATTAGTTTGCAAAATAAATATGCTACGCTTAGTCACTCAGTCGTGTCCAACTCTTTGTAACTTCATGGACTGTAGCCCGCCAGACTCCTCTGTCCATCAAAGTTCTCCAGTTGCTATAATATTAAATCTCCTGCATTCATAAAATTAAAATGCAAAGAAAACTTTCTTCTAGTTGTTTAGGATCTACTAATGAAACAAACTATTTCCTCTTTTTAAGAGCCATGTAACCATTTCAAATAAACAGATAAGAATTTATAGGCATATGTGAAATAACATGGCACACTTTAGATAAATTTGGAAAATTTTTCATAGAATAGGGTTGTAAGATGGTTGAGCAATTCTGAATATTAATTGTTTGGGGTTTTGAGGAGGTTATGATTTTTCTTAGAAATACCACTTTTTCTGTTGATTAGAGTACATAAGAATGTTTTTACATTCTTACTTAACATAGTGGATATTTTATATTTTCTTTGTCATTAGTTAAAACCTGAGACCTGAAAGAAATATTCAGTCATTGAATTATAAACGGAAATACTTATAAAAGTCACTTGAAGTAAGATTTAATCATAGATTACTTTCCAAATTTTGTAATTATTCATATTAAAGTTGTATTGATAACCAGTATATTTCAGAATTTACTATTTTACTATCATTTGAGTAGCAAATAAAGGATCAGAAAGGCTGATTTGTCACCTGACTGGTAAGAGGTAGAATATATTGAATCTATGGTTGATTACATGACTCGTGATTTTTTTATCTTGCCTCTAAGAAAGATATATAAAAAATATATTATTTTTAGAAAATGCCTTTTCTTTAACATGAATGTCTTCTCTGCAGTGGACAATGCCGTTGAATTTGCACACCAAGGAGTATTTTATCACCAGGGCCAATGTTGTATAGCTGCATCCCGTCTCTTTGTAGAAGAATCAATTTATGATGAGTTTGTTCGAAGGAGTGTTGAGCGGGCGAAAAAGTATGTTCTTGGAAATCCTCTGACCCCAGGAGTCAGTCAAGGCCCTCAGGTGAGTGTAAAATTGATGGAATGACTTTCACAGGGCGTAAGAGTAAAGTATCTTCTTTAGGTCTGGTTTTAATTGAATGTGATTATTTCCCATCCACATATATTCCTTGGTGATGATATTACATCAGTTTAGTGACTAAAAAAATAATGAATTGAGCTCCCAATGATAAAGAAAGTATCTTGATTTTGTGTTGCCCAGTTTTCACATCCAGAAACAGTTAAAGAGATGTAGGAAATTAAAGACATGAGGAAGAGTAACAAATAATAAAGATTTGTTTTTCTCAAACTGTACACCTCTGATGTTCTATACACAGTTCCTATCCACTTGGAAGTTCTTATACCATCTTATCATTTATTTCATCCTCAGCATCAATCCTTTTTTTCAGCTTCCATCCCACAGATATAGGCAACTGGCATGACTAAATTTTTTCCAAATTCTTTAGTCACTCTGACCTTCTAAAAATAGCACGAGTGTCCTAAAATGTCTTGTTGAGTTCTGACTTTGTACCAAACTTCCCATTTTAGTTGTTAAAGCCCAGTTATTCCTGAGGGTCCCCATTTTCTTCTGTTGGCTTAGAACTACTGTCAGTGAGAGTGTCTCTCTTGTCAAAAGCCCAGCTTTCCCTCTCCCTTACACAGTTCTTTGTTCTTTGTTTTCAAGATCCTGGACCTTAGATGCTAAATTTACTCCTGCTCTTTGAGGTCTTGATCCAGAGGAGAGTTTTTATGTAGGAGAGTTTACAGTGTAGAAAGCTAAGAGGCTGTCTTGTATTTTCCTCCTCATGCCAAGATATTCAACTAGGAAAATTTTAGAACTTAGGCAATACCAAATATTGAAACCTAAAAGCCCTAAAATAACTGGCAAAAAGGACTTACACATTTTGTTACGTCTAAGCCTGTTATATTTTGTATTTATCTTTGTGTTTAGTGAGTACATAGAAGTAGTTGCTAATTTTGATCGTATTTGATAACTTTTCATATGGATGCCAAGACATATAGTAAATTCAATTTTGATTTGCTCTCCTGTTCTAAGAAAGTATCAGACTCTAAGGTTTTACCTGTGATTATTTCTTTCTCTAAATATCTATCTATGGAAAAGTAAAGCACATTTCCCATTTGAGACAAATATATCAAATAGACATAGATAAATAAATAGATAGATAGATGATAGATATCAGTGGATAGATACGTAGGTAGATAGAAATATATATACGTGAAGAGAAAAGGAAAGAAGAAGAGAGAATGAGGGAAGAGAAGATAACTTAATATTCAATGTTGTTGGGCAATACTTCTCCCCATCCGGGGATCTGCAAGAGTCAACCAGAGGCTCAAAAATTGAGCTAGGACACTTCATTATTCCTAAGAGAAGGAAGTTAAAATAGACTTGAAGTAAATTTCCATCCATAGGGTTCTTAAGTGAATAATCTAGTGATCTAACTGCTTAACATAATAATTTAATCTTTATAAATGAAAAGATTTTGGTCACAGTTTGCATTGAATAAGTAGAAAAAGTAGATGTGCTGGGACTTTGAGGAGGCAAAGACTTAAAAGTCCATGAGACATCTTTACCTTTTAAAATATTCTCTATTGTTATAAGAAAGAGCTTATGGAGACACTCATTTATAAGCTTTAATATGTATTGTAACTTATAATATAAAATTATGTATATATATGGATATTATAATTTCTTTTTCAAGTGAAAATACTGATTATTTCCAAATCCTTAAAGAAAGGCACATTCTGGTCTTTGAAATCAAATTGGAAAAGGACTTTACCAAGGAAGAATTTGCTATATATGTATATACATAGCGCTTAATCTAATTGGATATAGGAGCTGGATTGTGTGCATTGAGAACTTTATGAAGCCTTTTCCTGGGATTTAGAAGACACAGGAGATTGTAGTGTCAAAGAGAGAGATAAAGAACAACTTTTTTAAGTAGTGAGTAGTGGAGAAGGCAATGGCAACCCACTCCAGCACTCTTGCCTGGAAAACCCCATGGGCAGAGGAGCCTGGTAGGCTGCAGTCCATGGGGTCGCTACGAGTCAGACATGACTGAGTGACTTCACTTTCACTTTCCTGCATTGGAGAAGGAAATGGCAACCCACTCCAATGTTCTTGCCTGGAGAATCCCAGGGACGGAGGAGCCTTGTGGGCTGCCGTCTATGGGGTTGCACAGAGTCGGACACGACTGAAGCGACTTAGCAGCAGCAGCAGCAGCAGTGACAAGGTAAATTGGCGAGAGGCTTTCACCTTAACTCCTGGGTCTCCAGTGTTTTCCCTTTAAATCTTAACTCCAGCCACATCTGAGACAAGGCAGTCTTCACCAGTGATTTGGAGTCCCCTCCTTCCCCCCGCACCAAGTAGGAATTGAGGTAATAGGTAGGCCCAATTCTAGTGCATGGAGAAGAGATATGTGCTCCTGATGTTCCCAGTTAGAATTCTGGAGTCATTCTTTTCCTTATAAAAATATAGTTTAACAAAATATTTATGTTCTGTAGTTCTTAAAATATATTTAGATGTGGTCCATTTAACAAAGCAGATTGGTAACAATCAGGACAGGTCAGAAATTAGAACCAGACCTGTTGACTGCCCTGGAGGGACCTGAAGTGGGTGAGATAACTAGGCTGTGGTCAGCATGCACCTGGCCACAGAGGGTGGTCAGGAGAAGAATCTCATTCTGAGGTCTAAAGATCAGAAAGTCTTCCTGAAGTCACAAAGCATCTGCTTTATAACTACCATGTCTAATGAAACTCAGTATCAAAGTTTTCTTTTTTATCTTCTGTCTTTTAATTTCCGTTAGGATTACAGTTTCCAGGTAAGACTGGTTGATGATTAACAGGCATTTCTTTCCGTGTAAGTAAATGACAGTTGTATGAAAAAGTATGGGCTTCCCAGGTGGCTCAAGGTAAAGAATCTGCCTGCCAATGCAGGAGACACAAGAGATGCATGTTCAATCCCTGGGTCAGGAAGATCCCCTGGAGGAGGCAACCCACTTCAGTATTCTTGCCTGGGAAAATCCCATGGACAGAGGAGGCTGTTGGGATATGTTCCGTGGGGTCGCAAAGAGTAGAACACGACTTAGTGTCCGGGCACACACACAAGAAAAGGTATACATATGTTTGTCTAATTTTAGGTTAGGTCAGGAAGGAGAGGTAAATAAGTGGGCTCAGAATTCTGCAGGCAGGGAAGGATATGTCTAAGGAGCTCAGCTTGGAGGACTGTCTCAGTAGGAAGTGGGAGGCTGAGGCGGGGCTGTGAGGGAAGGTCTCGCCTGGGCAGGCGAGGCCTGGTAATAAGATCAGGTGAGTTCTGCTCTGTCTTTGGGGCTTAAACCTGTGGGTGGGGGTGGGTGACACAGTTAAAAAAAATAAAAGGAGGGAGGGAGTCTAAGAACAGAGGGCTGATTCTGTGTCCTGGATGGATGGAGCCTCTGAAATGAGCTACGGTATGAGGCCCCAGGCCAACTAGGTGTGGGGAAGGTCCGGGAGCTGGAGTGAAGGGTGGTGTCTACCCGGAGCTGGACTGCTGGGGAAACAGGTAAAGAAGAGGCTTGGATTTGTATTAAAGAGACTGCAGAGTTCCACGGCCTCATGACCACTGGGGACATCAGCAGTGGGCATGCGTGAACAGTGCCCCTGTGACCGGTGGTCCAGGCCATGCTATGGTGGTGAGACGCCCGGTAAACACTAAGAATTTCAGATGAATCTAGTGCTCGGAGAGGCAGGACTAATAACAAACTCTCACATTTCTACAGCACTTTGCAGTTTAAAAATAATCATTCTATAAGGCGATGATGCTGATTTGATTTTGCAGATTACATGATGGGTTTTTTGCAAGGCTAGTTGGCCGTGAGTCGGCTCAGCGCTTGGCATTCAAGTCTTCCCTCTCAAATCCACCACCCGGAATCCACCGCCGCCCCCTGGGCCTGGCCCACGACGCTGACAGCGGCTCGTAGCGCCCACCTCTCTCATGGCGCAGAAAGAGTGACTACTGGGCTCGCTGCTGCGGGTCCCACGGGACGGTGAGGGGCCGGGCCAGGCTTCTGTGCTCCACGTGGCAGGAGTAGGGGGCTTGGTCCTCAGAGGGGACCCCCACCACCACCCAGGACTGGTAAGCGCCGTTGCCGCTGGGGAGCACGTCGCCCCCTGACTCAGCCTCCTGGGCGTCGCCGGCCCGAGTCCAGTGCAGCCCGACGCTTCGTGGGTAGAAGTCGTAGGCCAGGCACTTGAGTGTGCTCTTGTGCCCCGGGGCCGCGTGCCCGCTGACCGACACAGAGGGAGACTCTGTGGAGGGACAGGGTGTGGGTGCCCTGGCGACTCCCTGCCCACGGCTCCCCACCCTGGCGTCAGGGGTGAGCAGGGCTTCTCCACGAAGGCCAGGGGCCCCCGCCACCCTTCCTGAGACCCTTCCCCCCTGTGTCAAGGGCCCTCTGTGGCCACGCTCCTCCCGGCCCAGCTTGCAGCACGTATGACTTCCGAGGTCAAGGAGTTGTGAACGGGCCAAACGTTTTCCTGTTCTCTCCCCCCAAACATCCAACACGGGCTCTGTGCCCCCCACCCCCAGTCTCAGCCCTGCCTCTTAGTTCTGTCTCGGGCTCCATCCATCCACCCCATTATCCTTCCGACCCTTCCCTGCTCAGGGCCGTGACCCTCTTCCTCATTTCTTCTCCAGTCAGCCTCAGCTCGTGCCAGCCGATCCTGGTACCCCTGTATCCATCCTTGCGGGGCAGGCATTGCACACACCTGCCTTCTCTCCACGGCCAAGCCAGGCGGTGGTGTCACCGGGAGAAGGGACTGCAGGGTCTGCCTGGGACGGTTTCCTGGGCACCCACCTGCAGTCGCCCTGGTCTTTCCCAGCAGAGCAAGGGGAGGTTGGGGCAAGGGAGGGTGGGGCATAGGCAGCGGCGGGTACCTTGTCGGTCTAGGTGGGTCCTGCTGTAGGGCAGGTACCTCTGCAGCATCGCTGGGCACTCCTCCTCCAGGTAGGCCTTGGCCCGCTGCACGTAGACTGCCTCTGCTTCCCACTTGCGCTTGGTGTTCTGAGCTGCTGGGTCCAGAGGGACCCAGGCTGGGATTTCCTTGTCGAACTTGATGAAGTCCCGGCCATCGTAGGCGTACCCCCAGAACGCTCCGCTGCTTTTGTTATTCCGGAGCTCACAGCCGAATGCTCCCTGAAAGGTGTGAGACCCTGCGCCCGCCCCGCCCCCGCCCCGTGAAAGCCAGCCGGCCATCAGTTATGCCCAAAGAGGTCTTCCTCTTGCACGATCTGCCACCGACAGCCTAGGGCAGATTGTGGTAGCCCAGCGGTAAAGAACTCGCCTGCCAGTGCAGGGGACACAGGTTCGATCCCCGGGTCGGGAAGATCCCCTGGAGAAGGAAAGGGCAACCCCGCTCCAGTCTTCTTGCCTGGGAAACCCCATGGACAGAGGAGCCTGGTGGGCTACGGGTCCACGGGGTCGCGAAGGGTCAGGCGGGACTTGGGGTCTAAACAACAACAATAAGACTAGGCAACCGAGCAGGATGTCCGCGGTCGAGCAGCTCGTGACTGGGGGAGCCACCGCGTGGACCCAGGACACGCTGCAGGCTGCCTCACTCTCCACCCCACGTCCCTGGGCAGGGGTGAGTCTGGCACACGAAGAGAGACCCGCCTTGGATGGATGGGGGTGTGCAAGGCAGAGCTCGGAGGGGCCGGCTTTGCCCTAACTTGGCCCTGGGAGTGAGGGTGGGGGGAGCAGGCAGGCAGGTGAGCGTGGGATGCGGGAGAGGCGCGCAGACACGTCTGTGTGTTTCTGCTCGTGCTCCCGATCCTCCTTTGGGAGGGCCTGCTTCCCTCCTGCTCAGAGTTGCGGGGCTGCCTCTTGAGCGGAGCCCTGCACCCCCGCAGCCCGTGGGCCACTCACCTTCTCTGTCCTTGTAGTAGTCCATGATGTCGCTCAGGGTCTCCATGAAGATGTCCTCCCTGGCCCTCTGAAGGGCGCTCTCCTGCTCCCAGTCCTCTATTCCTTCCACCTGGCTCCATGGCGCCAGGGGCTCGGCCCTCCTGCCTTCACTATCGTAGTGGAAGAAGGGCTGGTCATTGAGGTAGGCAATGGCCTGGAAGCTGGGGAAGCCCTCACGGGGCTTGGACAGCCCGGTGTAGAGGAAGCTCAGAGAGTAATTCCCTGTGAAAGACGAGGAGGACTTTGAGGAGTGGCATCCCTGCAGGTGAGTCCAGTGCGGGGCAGCAGGGCGCCAGGAAGGGAGGGCACCGGGCTGCCTCTCCTCAGCTCTGTCCACCCGCTGTCCACCACAGACCATTGGAGCCTCCCCCAAGAGAAGGGGCAGGCTTCTGTCCTGGGGATGACCGTTCAGAGCCCACTGTGGGCCTTCACTGCATCTTGTCTTCTTGACAAATAAGCAGATAGTATCTCTCAGCCTCCTTGTAGGTGTATTGGGACCAGGTGGTTGAGTTCTGTCAAAAGGAAATGTGAGTGGGTGTGATGTCTTTTGGTCCAAGGCCCCAGGGGCTGGTTTGCTCCATCTGTCTCTCCTCCTTTAGGCGATGGCTGTGGAGGTCACAGGATGAGACAGAAGAATCCCAAGATGTAAACGGGCTGGATCCCAGAGTCATCCTATGGAGGAGACTGCCTGATCTGCCTTCAGTTTTACATGAGGACGTGCCTGATCTGTATTCAACTTCACATGAGCGAGAAGTAAATATCTGGTGGATTAAGCCACCCCGACTTTGTTCCTGGAGCATACCCTAGTCTGACAAATACATGTAGTTGGAAAGTGTCAGAAGGAGATTTTGCTAGAAAACTCAGGGAATGACCTAGAGTAGCTTGGTTGGCACAGGGTAAGACCAGGATGGATCTCAGAATTCCCAGGGCTGTAACTCACCTTTTGGTGTGAGGTGGAGACTGGGAGATGGGGGAGCATTCCCACAATCGATTTCATAACTGATTCATCCTATAACTTACACGGGTGTTAATCATGTTGGAGGTTGTATGGCAGAATCCTAGTTTAACTATTATTTTTGCTAATTAGTTTCTAAATGTGATGACTGTTTAGCTCAGTAGACCTCAAGTAAAACAGATTACCCTCCATAACGTGGGTGGGTCTCATCTAATCAGTTGAAGGACCCAAGGGGAAAGACTGAAGTCCCCTGAAGTAGAAATTCTGCCTCAGGTTGCCTTCAGATTCAAGATAGCAGCGTCAGCTCTTCTCTGGGTCTCCAGCTGCCGACCTGTCCTGCAGGTTTCTGACTTGCCAGCCCAGCCCCACAACTGTGTGAGCCAATTCCTTAAACTAAGTCTTTTTCTCCAGAGTCCTATTAGTTCTGTTTCTCTGGAGAACCCTGACTGATACAGAGTTTGGTGTAGAGAGTGATTAACATTCTAAAGGTGATTGATTGTTATAAAGGTAACATAAAACATATTTCTGACAGCTCATACAATGTAACGGATTTTAAACTTGCACGGTTTTATCTTACGTTTATTCATCCTGAAATTCTGTATGCCAGAGCCAGACTCATTTCCCTGTCCTGGAATAGGCCCTTATTCCTTCCAAGCTCCAGCCGGCTTCTTTCCTAGTCACCCGCCTGCCTGGCCCAGAGGAGTGATATCTGAACCGTGGAGTGAGGGGTGAATTTTCTTCTGGAACCATCTCTCCAGTTAATCTGCCTTCATGTCTGCCCCTTGGGGTCGCGCTCTCTCCCCCTGAGTCTCAGACAGATCCATCCGGTGGTCAGAGCGAGGAAAGGGATGGGAAGTTCTGCTGGTGTGGCCCCAGCTCGGTTCGGGCTATGTGACCCTGGGCAGGTCACTCCGCCTCTCTGGGTCTTAGTTTTGTTTATCCTGTAAATTAAGAGTTTTAGATTCTGATTCCTTAAGGTCTTACTTTGCCTGAGTCCAGAGGCTCCCTGAGTGCTTCTGGAAGTGTGTGAGTTGAACTAGTGAGCAGCCTGGGACACCCGCTCCTATGTACCCTTGAGAATCCTGGCCACCTGGGGGCCCTTCTTGAGCCCATCTGTCCAGTTCATTGCCTCCCCTCCATTCTTCTCCAACCCACCCCTTGCTTCCCCACTCACCAGCCTGGGTCTCCTCGGGGGCTGCAGGGCCCAGAAGCAGCAGCAGGGACAGCAGGACAGGCACCATCGTGCTCACCGTCCAGCTGGAAGGTTCTGGACTTCCCCCGGTCCTGGAGCAGGCAGCAGACAACGTGGAGAATAGAGCCAGGTGTAGCTATGGGAATGGCTGGGCTTTGAGCCTGGTCAGGGGTGGGGCCAGGGAGGGGCGGGAATCCACAGGCCAATGAGAGGTGTCAGAGACGGCTGCCAGTGAGAGAAGAGGGCGCACAGGCCTGGCTGGGGGGGTCTGTGCTCAGCGAGTCTGCAGACCATCTGAACACGAGAGCTGAGACGGCTGATCTGGGGACCAGGGTCTGGGTACCCCAGTGTGGAAGAACGCCAGTGGGCTGGGTGTGTGTGTGGCAAGTGGCAGATGTCTGGGGCGTGTGTCACCCTTCCAGCCTCTCTGACATCCCCACCCCGGGGTTCGTAGGGGGAGCTGGGTATTGTCAAGCCACGCTTCACCCTCCCCGCTGGCAAAGCCTGGGCCTTGGTAGACCCCAGCCCGGGTGCAACCCCCTCCCCACCCCACCCACCCCTGCTGCTCTGCCAGAGCTCTGCCTCCCGGCCTTCTATGCCTGGGGGAACCCCAGCATTTCCATCGGGGAAGCGGGCACAGCCGGAGGCCCCCTTGTGCTGCGCCCCCCAGCGGCAGAACAGGCGCACGTGGCCCGGGCTCAGGGGAGCAGCCGCTCTCTCCCTGGACACCGACTCAGGGGTCAGTGAATCAGAGAAGCAGCCGCAGCAGACGACCCGTCCTGGGGGTCTTGGTGGCTCCCGGGGGCAGTGGGGCAGCAGTAGCCCCGGGGGCGTCCAGATTTCCCTGCGGCGTCTGGTGGCAGCACAGGTGTACCCAGGAGCAGTTGCACAGTGCAGGGCCTGGCAGCAAGAGGACAGTCAATGAACATTTAGGAAAACAGATCAATGGATCCGCAAGCAAAGACAAAAAGAGAAGGCACCAGACCTACTTGCGGGGCACCGACTTGGTGGAAACGGATCGAGCGGTTGGGCAGTGGGATGGTGAAAGTGAAAGGGAGGCTTGAGTCAGAGTTCTGGGCCACAGTCCTACGGGCGCCCAGTGTCCAAGGACGAGGCACGTTCCCTGATCGTATCTTTTCGGTCCCAGCCTGTGTCCTCTGCACACCCTCTAGGTAGCAGTTCTCAGCCTTTGAGGCCATCTACTCAGGCCTCCCTGGTGGCTCAGATGGTAAAGAATCCACACACACTGCAGGAGACCTGGGTTTGATCCCTGGGGTGGGAAGCTTCCCCTGGATGAGGGCATGGCAACCCACTCCAGTATTCTTGCCTAGTCCTGTCCCCATGGACAGAGGAGCCTGGTAGGCTACAGTTCCTGGGGTCGCAAAGAGTCAGACACGACTGAGTGATGAAGCTTGGTACCACACAGCCACCTACTCCTTTGCTACTTATTCTCAAGATAATTATTATTTTTAATGTTAAAATTTTATTTATTTATAAAAGAAATTTTATGCTGCTAAAGCTGAGACTTCAATACTTTGGCCACCTGATGCGAAAAGACCCTGATGCTGGGAAAGATTGAAGGCAGGAGGAGAAGGGGATGATGAAGCTTGGTACCACACAGCCACCTACTCCTTTGCTACTTATTCTCAAGATAATTATTATTTTTAATGTTAAAATTTTATTTATTTATAAAAGAAATTTTATGCTGCTAAAGCTGAGACTTCAATACTTTGGCCACCTGATGCGAAAAGACCCTGATGCTGGGAAAGATTGAAGGCAGGAGGAGAAGGGGATGAGAGAGGATGAGATGGTTGGATGGCATCACCACTGGATGGACATGAGTTTGAGTAAACTTTGGGAGTTGGTGATGGACAGGGAAGCTTGGTGTGCTGCAGTCCATGGGGTCACAAAGAGTCGGACATGACTGAGCGACTCTACTGACTGATAAAATAAATTTAAAAATTTCCTTCAAGGTAATTTTTTTTTTTTTTTTGGCTGCTCCAAGCAGATAATTCCCCAACCGGGATTGAACCTGAGCTTTCAGCAGTGAGAGCGCAGAGCCCTAACCACTGGACCACCAGAGAATTCGCAAGATAATGTTTAATGCATAAAATAAAACATAGGATACAGAGAAAGCCCATCACATGCAAATGCAGGGTTTCCCATGCACTCCTGGGGGTTGATGGGCTGTCTGCAGTGGGGTCCCTCAAGTACAGAGCAACATGCTCTTCTAAAAGGGCTGAGAAACTATTGAGAAGGAGATAGCTTGTGGCAACAAGCCCCTCCTGGGATGGGGCATCCTCAGCTGCACTTGACGATGGTCCCACCTGCTGGAGAATCCATTGGTGGATCTTTGCTGGGTGGGGCAGGAGGTGGCCGCGGCAGGACCACACTTGGCTCTCTGGACCCCTCCTTCCTCCCTGCAGTGCCCAGTCACTGCCGATG
The DNA here is from genome assembly GCA_006410675.1 of Oreotragus oreotragus. Lineage (NCBI taxonomy): Eukaryota > Metazoa > Chordata > Mammalia > Artiodactyla > Bovidae > Oreotragus > Oreotragus oreotragus. The sequence goes on along the minus strand of SJYX01021795.1, from coordinate 58,010 downwards.
GTCCTGCCCCGCCCTCAGGTTGCTTCCTTTGTCAGCATCTTGCTGCCCTCATATCTCGGCTGTCTCACAGTTGGCTGGTCAGGAACAATCTTTGCCTCTTCTTGGCAAGCTGTCTTAGGCTTCCCCTGAAATCCGAGCCCCTCCAGGAAGTTTCTCTGGCTGGCTGAGTGGCTGTGTGCCCTTTCCTTGTCCCCACCCCTGGCCAGGACTCAGGTCTTCTGAGGTTTCCTCCCCTTGCCCACCCTGGCCCGCGTCTCCTGTCGTATAGGTGGCGTGGGTCTCACATTCCAATTGGCCTCAGCCCTGGCCTGTTCACGGGGGCCCTGGATCTTCTCACTGATCTAAAAATTTCCTCCTGTCATGTTATACTTTGTTTAAAGGTCAGAACAAATATCACTCGCTGTGTTCTTTCCTTCTGAGTTACTTGGGTCCTCTTCCATGACTAATGATTATTATTTTAAACATTTCTCAGCGCACCAGCCCTGAGCCCCCTGTCTCATGCAATGAACCTGGACTGGCGGTCTGTTTCACATGTGATAATATACATGTTTCAGTGCATGGCAAAACCACTACAATATTGTAAAGTAAGTAGCCTCCAATTAAAATAAATAAATTAAAAAACTTTCTTTATTTCTTTGGCTGCATTGGGTCTGCATGCAGCACACGGGATCTTTAGTCTCTGTATGCAAAGGGGGATTGAACTCAGGCCCCCTGCGTTGGGAACACTGAGTCTTGCCACTGGACCACCAGGGAACCCCCATGACTAATTATTAAGGATGGCATTTCCATGTATTGTCTACCGAGTACGGGTTGAGAATAAACACTGCTATGAGACAGACCTATAGGACCGTGGCATTTATCCAGGCCAGTGTCTCCCTGGGGAGCTCAGGACAAGGACCAAATCCAGATGTAGGCCTTCTTCTTCTTTTTAAAAAATATTTATTTATTTGGCAGAGTTGGGTCTTATTCGTGGCACCTGAGATCTTTCATTGTGGCACACGGACTCTCTAGTTGTGGCATGGGGGCTCAGCAGCTGTGTGGGGGCTTAGTCGTTCCTTGGCGTGTGGGATCTTAGTTCTCTGACCAGGGATTGAACCTGTGCCCACAGCAATGAGAGCACGGGGTTCTAATCACTGGACCGCCGGGGAATTCCTGCACATTTTTTTGTTTTAAATAAATGTCCACACTGTTACTTCCAAATACATGATGTTTTTGCAATTCTTCCCTTTTCCCGTTAATTATTTTTCAGTCAAAATTCTTTGCTTAAGACCGTAAGTACTTTTTTTCAATGTTTGGTTTATGCAAAGTCATACGGTTTTT
>SJYX01021795.1:0-45883 GCA_006410675.1 Oreotragus oreotragus | reverse complement strand
TGGGTGGGTGGGGGGACTGGCATCCGAAGCTTTTCCTTGGAGAGTCCTGTCGTGGCTTCTCACCGGAATTCCCAGCAGCACTGGAAGGGGCAAGAAAAGAAAGCCACAGCCACAGCCACTCCCTATTAGCATTTTAGAGAGATGACTCCATAACTACAAAGAGGCGCAGTCGGGTCGCGGTACTGATCAGCCAGGTTCTCGGGGAGGAGCAGGCACGGCTGCCCTACCCATCTTGGATCGGGAGGGAGGCGGGGTCCCGGCGCTTCTCCTGGGGCCTGGCGCGCAGCCCCGACGCTCACGGCTGCCTCTGCTTCCCAACAGGATGTGCGGCCGCTTCCTGAGGCGGGCGGTCGCGGAGGAGAGCCGGCACCCCACCGCCGTGGGCCGCCTCCTGCTGCCCGCGCTGCTGGGGCTCCGCCTGGTGCTGCTGGCCGCCGGCGGGACGGGGGTCTTCGGCGGCGGCGAGGAGCAGAGCGAGTTCGTGTGTCACACCCAGCAGGCGGGCTGCAAGGCCGTGTGCTACGACGCCTTCCACCCGCTCTCCCCGCTGCGCTTCTGGGCCTTCCAGGTCACGCTGGTGGCTCTGCCCAGCGCCCTCTACGTGGGTCTCATTCTGTATCACGCCATCTGGCACTGGGAGGCATCGGAAAAGGTGAAGACGGAAGAGGAGACGCTGAGCCGCCAAGGGGAGAAGGGCGGAGAGGCCTCGGGGGCCGGCAGCTCCAGGCTGCTCTGGGCCTACGTGGCACAGCTCGCGGTGCGACTGGCCCTTGAGGGGGCAGCCTTGGGGGGCCAGTACCACCTGTACGGGTTCAGGATGCCCAGCTCCTTTGTGTGTCGTCTAGAGCCCTGCCTTGGTAGTACCAACTGTTACCTCTCTCGCCCCTCTGAGAAGACCATCTTCTTGAAGACCATGTTTGGGGTCACGGGGCTCTGTCTCTTGTTCACGCTTTTGGAGCTTGTCCTCCTGGGCCTGGGGAGATGGTGGAGGATCTGGAGGCACAAATCCCCCTCTTCTAATTACTCCCCGACTTCAGAGAGTGCCAAAGGACGCAAGGCACCCACTGATAACTTCCCAGTGGTGGAAATAAGAGAACGGCCTGGAGAAGCAGGCGAGAGGGGCTCTGAGGTCCCTCTTTCTGCCCGCCCCTGATGTATGGGTCCTGAAGGTCCCTCACCCTCTGGGGAGGACAACACCCCCATAAGCTATAAAGTAGAAAAGCAGGTTCTCAGCAAATGTGTCCTGACTACCAAACAGCTGGATGGTTCCTTCCAAAGAATCAGGGCCAGAGTACTCAGCCCATTTTACCTCCTGCCCTTCCGTTTAGGTCTCTTCCCGCTTAGAAAAAGTCTCAGCTTTTGCAGAGTTAGGAAGACACCTGGCTCCCCTGTGAAGGAAACGCTGTGATCAGCTCCTGGTCCAGACATCCAGTGAGTGGGGGTTTATCTCCATGGCAAATTAAAGGCTGTGGCTGTGAATCCAAGAGCCATGGTGGGGTGGGGGGTGAGACCTGGTGTCCGAAGCTTTTCCCTGGAGAGTCCTGTCGTGCCTTCTCACTGGAATTCCCCGGTGTCAGCATCACAGCTTTCACAGGCTTATTTCCAGAGTTGGCCAACAGAAGCCTCTATAAAACAGCGCCTTTCCCTGTCCTGCACAATAAATACTGACCACCGAGCTGGCATTCCTGTTGCTGAGGACAATCCTCTTTCCTGTCTCAATGGATCTCCTCCTCTTTCCAGCTGTCCACGTCCTCTGCTCCCCCCACCGTCGAAGTCCTGTAGCCAAAAATGCCCCCAGTCCCGCAGCATAGGTTTTATTCAGAAACCCTGGCTTTTCACGCATATATAACCCAGGGTCCTTTGATATGTAGATTTGATGTATTATAACACTTGGCTACACTCTTTTGGAAGATTACTATGACTACTTTTTAAAATTCATAATCCTCAATATAACACAGAAATCATCACTGCTGATTCAGGGCTAATAGCAATGGACATTTATATCACAGTATGACTCAGTAGGTAATCTAATGCTGAGTATCAGGCTGCTCTTTTCTCGAGTCTCTCAGTCATTTTGGTCCAAAAGCTTCCCAGTCTTCCACCTTTTTGCAGAAACATCTCCTTTCTCAGTTCTTCCTTGCCCTCAAATTCTCAACAAAGAGAGGTTTCCAGGTTTGGAAATGGAATCTCAAAGGATCCTCCAGTAAATTAGGAAGGTTTATTCTGAAGGAAAGACATCTGGTTCCCCAAAGACACTCTTGCAACAGCTATCAAAATAATAATATTTTCTTTCTGCTACACAGCGTTTCATAAAGAATCCAGTATCTAGTAGAGTCAGAGCCCAGCCAAGTGACCAAGGACAGAAAGAAGCAACTGGCATCATTCTGAGTCTCTCCTTGATGGTGTCCCTTTTTAAATAGCTTTATTGAGATGTAGGTTACATACCATATAATTCACCCACTTGAAGTATACCATTCAATGACTTTTAGTATAATCACAGAGCTGTGTATCCATAATACCAACAGTTTAAGAACATTTCATCAACTCAAAAAGAAACTCTAAAATACTTAGCTTTTACCCCCAAATCCCCATACCCATCAGACATAAGCAATCACTAATCTACATTCTGTCTCTACAGATTTTCTTAGGGTGGGCTTTACATACAAATGGAATCATACAGTATGTGGTCTTTTGTGCCTGGCATCTTTCACTTAGCATCATGTACTTCATTCCTTTTATGACTGAGTATTATTTCATTGTATGGCTATACCACATTTTATTTATTCATTTTTGAGGCGGTGGACATTTGGATTATTTCCACTTTGGGGCTATTATGAAAAATGCTGCCATGAACATTCATGTACTAGCTTCTGTGTGAACACATACTTTCAGGTCTCTTTGGTAAATACCTGGGAGTGAAGTTGCTGGGGCATATGGTAACACTTGTTTAATCTGTTAAGGAACTGCCTACCTTTTTTCCACAGCAGCTGTACCAGTTACTCTTCTATATTCCCAGTAGAAATGTATAAATGGGTTCCAATTTATCCACATCCTTGCTAATATTTCATATTATCTTTTTTCCCTGTTTGATTTTTAAATTCTAGCCATCCTAGTGGGTGAAATGATATTTCATTGTGGTTTTGATTTGCATTTTCCTAATGACTAATGATGTTGAGTATCTTTTCATGTGCTTATCGGACATTTGTACAGCTGCTTTGGAGGAATGTTTATTTAAATCCTTTGCCCATTTAAAACAATTGGGTTGTTTGTAATTTTGTTGTTGAGTTCTTCTTGTGTGATCCTCATCACAAGTATGATTCCAAATATTCTCTCCATTCAGTGGGTGGTCTTTCACTTAACTGACAGCATCCTTTGATGCACAGGTTTTTAATTTTGATGAAATCCAGTTTATCAATTTTTTTCTTTTGTTGCTTATGATTTTGGTGTTATAGCTAAGAAACTATTGCCTAATCCATGACTGTGAAGATTACATCTACCTTTCCTTCTAAAAATTTTGTAGTTCAGCTTTACATTTAGGTCTTTGATTTTGAGTTAATTTTTGTATATGTTATAAGACAGGGTCCAGCTTCATTCTTTTCCATGTAGATATCCAGCGGTCCCAGCACTATTTGTCAAAAAGTTTATTTTCCCTACATATAATAGTTTTTGGCACCGTTATTGAAAATCAATTGCTTGGGGATGTATGGCATTGTTTCTGTACTCTCAGTTCGATTCCATTGATCTACATATTTATTCTTATGGCAGCACCACGTTTTGATTACTGTAGCTTTGTAGTAATGTTTGAAATTGGGAAGTGTCAATCTTCCTGCTCTGTTCTTCTTTGTTAAGATTGTTTAGCCAATTGAGATCCCTTGAAATTCCATATGAATAAAACTGTAAATTAGGGAGCGTCAATATTTTCAGTAAAGAAGGATGTTCATTTCAGAAGTACGGCAGGATTGAAGACACAGAGACATTAAGGAGACAGAGCTCAACACAAAGGCAGACATACAGATACACAAACTCACACCACAGATCCTCACGTTTGCGTCAGTAACAGATAAGAGCGCCTCTTCTTGCTTGGCTCATATTTAAGACAGATTCCTTCTCTCTTTTCTTTCCTCCTGTGTTTTGGCTGCACTGTGTAGCGTGTGGGACTCAGGATCTCAGTTCCCCCCACCAGGGACCAGGAATGGAACTTGGGCTCCATAGTGCAGGTGCAGAGTCCTAACCACTGGGCAACCAGGGAATTCCTGCAGATTCCTTCTCAATATGGTATTCCAATTCACAAAGAAAATGCAGCTATCCATTTTATAATTTAAACATTGAAGACATTCTATAGAACTTCCATCAAAACCCCAAAACAGTGATCACAGGGTTACCCCCTTTCCAAATCATCTGATCATACCGTCAGTAACCACTTATGGAGCATATTGCAGGAAAGGCAGTATCTGATTTTGGGACACAAGAAAGATGAAACATCTCTTTCATAAGAAAAGGAATAGAGTGGGAAGAATAAACAGCTGAGCACCTCAGAAACACAAGATCAAAACTCCACTGAAGAGAAACAAATAGTTCCCTGAGACAGGCAAGCATCTTGCTTGTTGAAAGCCTCAATGGATGCTCCTTTGGAGAGCAAAATAGTTGCTGTCTTCAAGTTGGGTAACAAAAGTCAATTCATTTGTGCTTCTGAATCTTTTTTTTAAAATTATTTATTTCCTTTTTGGCTGTGCTAGGTCTTGGCTGCTGCGTGGGCTTTCCTCTAGCTGTGGAGAGCGGAGACCACTCTCTGGTCGTGGAGCCCAGGCTTCTCAGTGTGGCGGCTTCTCTTATTACAGAGCACGGCCTCTAGAGCGCCAGCTTCAGTAGCGCCAGTGCATGTGCTCAGCAGTTGTGGCCCCCGGCTCTAGAGCATGGTTGTGGGGCACTGGCTTAGTGGCCCTGCGGCATGTGGGATCTTCCCAGACCAGGGATCAAACCCGTGTCTCCTGCATTGGCAGGTGGATTCTTTACCACTGAGCCACCAGGGAAGCCCCCCATGCTTCTGAATCATAAGCGCTCCCATGTAAAACACCTGATTTCTTTCCACTTTCCCGGTCCCATTAGGTCTGTCACAACATCCTCACAACAGCTATAACTTCAGCTCCTCTCTCCAGGTACTGCCCTCACACCCTGGTCTTGACCTTCTCAGGCGGGAGGGTCAGGAACAGCTCTAGCACCAGCAGCTGCTCCTTCCTAGCATCTTAGACAACAGCGGCTCACAGATCACCCACAAGCTGACACAGAGCATCCTCAGCCTACAGACTTCCTCTGCATGGAACCACCTAAAATACTGGTGGGAAGTCTGAAACCTGGGGGAAACCATCTAACCCTAGGTTCTTCCCCCTAACTTAACTGTCAGAACCACTGTCTGCACTGCTGAGTGTGCCCCACTCCGAGGTTGGGCTTCCTCTTCCTGGTGTCTTGGGCGGTAGGGTGATCAGATGGCTCCCCACTAGGTCGTCGGGACTAAACACTCCCTTTCCTGCTCGCCTCCCAGAAAGCTGGCTTTCCGGTCGGCCCAGGAGACTCCAGGAGAGCTGAGCTTTGAGTGGGTGGGTTTTGTGGGAGCAGCAAGAAATCCTGCCTTTTGAGCATCTCAACTAGACCTCGGGGTTGGAGGTCAAGAACGGGTTCCTTTCCTGTGTCTGTGTATCTGTACGTCTGCCTTTGTATTGACAGAATGAAGCTGAACAAAAAGGGCCAACTTCAGAAAAAGCCAGCCTGGGGGGCAGGGCGCCTCCTTAGCCCCGCTTCCGGCGGGGCTGCACAGACGCCCCCAGCCCCAGGTCCTCCGCCTGGCCCTCCACGCCGCTAGGGTGTACCTCGGCCGGAATGCCCTTCTGGGCAGCAGCTAGCCTAGGATTCTAGACCCTAAATCTTCTGGGAGCAGCCGGCGAACCGGAAGGACAAGTTCACTAGCGCCTCCCAGTTTGCTTCCACCAGCAGCGGCTGCGGGTGCGGTAGCACCGCCGTACTCCCGCGCGCCCCGCAAACCGACGCGCGCCTCGAAGCCTCTCTAGGCTTCCCGGGGGACTTCCGCATCGCTCCTGTTGGTCCCGTGGCAGCCCGCCGTCCTGTCCCTTCCCACCGGCTGTCTGCGCGCGGAAATCCGGCGGTTCGCGCGCTCCGGGGCGCGCGGAAAGGGCCGCAGCCCCGCCGCAGCCGCGCGCTCCCGCTGGATCGCGAACCCTGGAGGAGTTAGGCGGCCGCCGGTCCGCAGGCCCCCGCCCGCAGGCGTCTCATCCGGGACAGACGGGCGGCATGGAGGCCGAGGACTTCCAGGAGGAGCTGACCTGCGCCATCTGCCTGGACTATTTCGAGGACCCGGTGTCCATCGAGTGCGGCCACAACTTCTGCCGCGGCTGCCTGTGCCGCACTTGGGCGCCGGGCGGCAGCCCTGTCCGCTGCCCCGAGTGTCGGCGGCCGTCGGCGCCCGCCTCGATGAGGCCCAACTGGGCCCTGGCCCGGCTGACCGAGAGGATGCGGCGCCGGCGCCTGGGCCCCGTGCCCGCGGGCCTGTGCGGCCGCCACTGGGAGCCGCTGCGGCTTTTCTGCGAGGATGATCAGCGGCTCGTGTGCTTGGTGTGCAGGGAGTCGCAGGAGCACCAGGCCCACACCATGGCCCCAGCCGACGAGGCCTGCAAGAGCTACCGGGTGAGCCGGCCGTTTCCGGGGCTGGGCTGCCGGTATATGCCCCGGGAACCTTTACTGTCTGCACTGGAGGCATATAGCTACCCTCACCCCCACCCCTGACAGGCTCAAAAAAGTTAAGAGACTCACAGATCAGAGCTGGGGTTTAAAACTGGAATTGGGAGGGCGGTGGAGGCTCAGTCATCACCGCACAACTTTCCAGGGACTGGCCTCCCGGCAGCTCGGTCATCCTGAGAGGTTATACACCAGTGCTGTCCAATAGAAACAAAAGGAACCGGACACATCTGTTATTCAAAGTTTTTCTAGTGGTGAAAAGAAACAGGTGATGCTAATTTTAAACTCATTTATCCAAAATATCCAACATCGATATGAAAATTATCGATATTTTAATTTTTTCATGATGGGCCTTTGAATCTGTGTGTGCTTTACATTTACACACATCAGTTTGGGCTCTCCATATATCAGGAACTCACATGGCTAACGGATGCTGTATTGGACAGTACAGGTTTGTGCCTACAGATGTCATCCATAGCTGATGATTTGGGAAAAGCCTGGTTTGGAGGGATAAGTCTAGATTGTGTTACTAGCTTCATCAGTTGGGAAAATCACTTAATGTCTGAATTTGGAGATCCTCTGTTCTACCTATCTTATGGGTTAAGAAGCTTCAGTTAAATAAATTAGTTTATCATATTCTGTTCCAGCCACACTGGCCTTCCTGCTTTTGTTTCAAGCCTGTTCTCTCTCTCTACCCATACCTTCTGTCCTTTAGATCCTTTTAGATTTTAGCTTGAAGACCTTCCTTGATCATCCTTTCCAGACTAGCCCCACCCCCTTCCATTACTGAAGGTGTCACTCCAGTGGTCTCCATCTGAATTGGTATCTAGTAAGTACTCGTTGAAAACATGAATGTAATGATACAAGTTAAAGTGTATTGTAAACTGTCAAATGCTGTTTCATTTTTATCAGCTGACTATAAAGAGGAAACATGCAAAATTAGACTAGAAAGTGTATATTCATTTCTTTATTCAGTAGCCTTTATTGGTGCTTCCTGTATGCTGGGCGTTGTTCTAGACTCTGAACATAAATGGATTTGAAAGACGTGGGTCTTGTCTTGTAGGGGTTGTAAGCATGTAGACCAGTAATTTCAGTGTGAGTTATCAACACACAGAAGGTCTGAGATTAGAGGCATCAGACAGGAGTGAGGCTCACCTTTACAGAGGAGTGAAACATGAGCCCGCTCTTGATGGATGAGGTTGCTCTTTGCCTTAGGGAGGGAGGCTGGTGGGAGTTGAAGCTGAAGAAAGAGACAGGGTCTGCACTGTGGAGGATCTTGTTCACCACACTGAAAAGCTTGAGTTTTCTCTTCCACCAAATTGGGATCATTGAAGGATTTTAAGGCAAGGGAAGCCATGATCGGCTCTCAGTTTTGTTTTACCAAGTTCATTGTGGCATCCACGGAGGATGAATGCAAAAGACCCAGTTAGGTTGTTGTTGCACCATTTGGAGCAGGAGGCCGTAGGGCCTGAATCAGTGCAGGACAGGGATCCTGGAGAAGAGGAGGGCGTGGATTAATTATGAGCTGGACTGAGTAACATTGTGACTAATTGTAATCATGGTGGGGAAGAGAGAGGAGGAGTCTAGGACCTCAGTCCGGATATCTGGTGCTCACTGGAGACATGGTGAGAGTGAAGTAACTGTGACATGAAGTCCAGGGAGGAGGGACAGGAGGCAAGGGGCATAGGAGACTAGAAACACAGCATTTTAGAATTATCAGTCGATTCTTTTTTTTTCTTCTTAGATTATCTTATTTTAGATTATATATATATATTAGATTATATATTTTTAAGCTTTCACTTAAAAAAATTTTATTCATTGTTGTTTAGTTGGCTGTGCCAGGTCTCAGCTGTGGCACATGGGATCCTTGATCTTGGTTGTGGCATGCTGGATCTTTTATTTGTGGCACGTTCGATTGAACCCGGGCCCCCTGCATTGTGAGCACAGAGTCTTAGCCACTGGACCACCAGGGAAATCCCCAGGATTGGTCCTTTTCTGCACCCTCTTCTGCGTAATCACTGCTCTGTTTACCCACCTCCATCCCCACCCCAGCTGGCGCTCCTGGTAAAGAACCCGCCTGCCAGTGCAGGAGGCGGAAGAGGTACGCGTTGGATCCCTGGGTGGAGAAGAGCCCCTGGAGAAGAGCATGACAACACACTCCAGTATTATTGCCTGGAGTGCCCCATGGACAGAGGAGCCTGGTGGGCTACAGTCAGCAGGGTCTCAAAGAGTCAGACACGACTGAAGTGCATACACATACACATGCCCACCCCGAGTTAACTTGAAAAACATTGCATTGCTCTTGGGTGAAGCTGTCCTGTTTCCACCATCCCATTCCTAGCACGTGCACTGTGTCGTCAATGTTTGGAGCTCCCTAAGTCTGTGGAAAACACCCCCACCTGTGCCCACACCTGAGCCCTGCAAACAGTGTGCTGGATGCTCTCCCTTAGGATCTGAACCCCTGAGCACCGCATCCAGGAAATCTGGTTTGGTGAATTCCTAGCCCACTCTGCCTGTTCTCTTGGGCCACACCAGTGGCTCAGGATACACATTAGAGCCACCTGGAAGCACTTTTAAGACATTCTGATATACAGATACTATAGAGATCATGGACCTACATTCTAGTACCTTCACAGAGGGAAGTATTCCAGAGCAGAAGTTGCCTTTAATGGAGCCGCTGATGGTGGGAGAGAACGAGAGAGCACATGGAGAGAAATAGCTTCATAAACTTCAGGGAGCAAAGTGTTTTTTTGAAAAAGGCTTCCAAGCCCAGTACCTCTTTACTTCAAGCCAATATTTAGTCTGTTGACCCTGGGAGCTAATCCCTTCATTGCTATTAACTCATCTAAGAAATATTTCCTGAACCACCTGTTTTGTGTCAGATGCTGTACTATAGTGCCGGACCCAGAAAAGGAATACAGTGATGAAAAGACCATGGAGCTTACAGTCTGGCTGGGGTGGGGGTAGGAGGTGAACAGTAGACAAAGAAATAATCACAGGTGATAATATGTGCTATGAGAGAAATAGTGTGCCACGCCAGAGAAGAGACAAGGGCTCGATAAGGGCACAGGCGGTCTTCTCGGAAGAGATGACATTTCAGCTGAGGCTTGATGGATGAGCTGTCAGAGGAACCATGGGAAGAACGTCCCAGGCAGTGGACCGCAAGTTCAGACCCCGAGGCTGGGAAGAGCGGGACTTCCCCATGACACGGAAACGAGCGATGCCCCCGAAGCATGATCCGCAAGGGGGAGAGTAGCGCGAGATGCGTTGGGAGATGCAGGCAAGGGTGGCGTTCCGTCGGACCGCGGGGCGGCTGAATTTCCTCAGTGATGAGGGGAGCCAGTGGAGAAGCTCAGCAGGGGACTGACGTGATGGGACTGGTCTTAGAGGGTGATTCTGGCTGCTCCGAGGACATTGGCTGAGAGATGAACAAGACTGGAGACAGGGAGACTGGTCATGAGGCTGTTGTATTGATAGCTGTCCGGACAAGAGGTGGTTTGAACAAGGAGATGGCTGGGGGTGGCAAATAGGCAGATGGGCAGATTTGACATGTATTTTATAGGTAAGACCTACTTGCTTGGATTGGATGCAGAGGTTACAGTGATTGAAATTCACAGAACCTCAGAGCTGGCATGGTGTTTAAGAAAAGACCATCTATTGTGGTTGCCTTCATCTTCTAGGTAAGGAAGCTGCACCCCAGGAAATGTGTGAGACTTACTTAATGTGTGAGATCCATAGCTAGTTGGTGAAGGTCTAGACAGAAACTCAGATCTGATTTGAAGTTTCGTGTCGTTTAAACTACATGATCACAAGTCAGAAAATGTCTTCATTCTATAAATGTATGTTCTTTTGTTGTAGTTCTGTATAAACACAAGAGTCTGAAGTTAAATGAAGAAAAAGTGATTTTTTTGGACTTGTGGGTCTACCCAACTTTGAAATGCTCGGTGCTGCCCTCCTGCCACCTTGTGGCAATTTCTGTTACTGCAGGGAAGAAGTTTTCTAATCTCCCCAAAGGGTTTTCTCAGGGGATCTCTTTAGAGCCCAGCTGTGGCAGGATACAGACATGCATAGGTAGAGTCTTGGGTAAGGGGACAGCATAATTCATGCCTACTGGAGCTGCTAAGGGCTTTTATTTTATTTTTTATTTTATTTTTTTTCCTTGGTTGAATAATTCTCTATTAGGGAGTACAGTTATTTTTACCAATTTATTTTTAAACTGCTTTATGATTTCAAAGAAATTTCTTGGTCTTTATGTATTAAATAATTCCATCAATTGGGAACTTCATATATTACAATTATTTCCAGCAAGTTAATGTATTCTTCAATGTAAGGGCTTTTAAAAATGGAAAAATTCTATTTCAAATATATTTTCATTAGCAAACAAAAGTGAAAACTTAAAAAAAAGTTCTTAGTCGCATTCAAAGGAGCTGTTTATCTCATTAGAGGTTTCACACGTACATGAGGTTTGACTCTGATATGTGCCGTCTCTAACCTGTCTGCCTCTGCCTCTAAGGTCCTGCCTGACATTCTGCTACTAGCTGCTCACCCTCTGCAGCTTACTCTGTTGATTATAATTGGCTTGATTTTTTTATGGCTTATTTGGGTTTTTTAAATTACAAAAGGATATATGCTTCTTGTAGAAATCCAAACCAAACAAGTTTAAATTTCTAGTTCTCCCTCCGACTCCCTCCACCATTCCTATTCCCTAGAAATAAGCAATGTTAATAATACCTATTTATATATCTTTCCAGATTATTTTCTATTCAATTGTAAACATACACAGTTACACAGACACATGCATATTTGTTCTTTTCAAAATAGAATTATAGCGAGAGCTGAAATTGATGTAGAGTATTAGTGTGTCATAATTCCCCACTGATGGATAATGAAGAATGCTGCAGTAAACATTCCTGTATATATTATTTTTACTAGTGTTTTATTGGCTATTATTATTAGAAATGGGATTATTGCATATTTTAAATACTGTTAAATCTTGCCAGTTGCCCTTCAAAAAGGTGGGAACTTAAAAAAAAATTATTCATTTATTTATTTTAATTGGAGGATGATTACTTTACTAGATGGGATCTTTTTGGTCTCCTACTGTTCTGGGGCCAGAGGTCTTCTCACTTGCCGGTACCGGGTATTTATCGATTTTTGTCTACTTAGCGAACAAACTTTGTGTAGTGCTTTGATGACTTGAGGGCAGACGACGTCTCATGCATTAGCCTGTGGTCATCTTCAGCATCTTCTCCGTCTCATCCCATGTTTGGCCGACTTTTAGCTCTTGAACAAGCAAGATGCTGAAAGAGATGATTTCTCACTTAGGCGTGTTTCTTCTGCTGGCAGGAAAAACTTCTGAAGACTCAGTCTAGTCTGACAGCCAAGATGAAGAAAGTCATGCATTTTCAGGACATGGAAGTGAAGAATGCTGCAGAGTGGAAGGTAATAGCAGAAGGAGCTGGGTATTTCTCGCCCTGGGTCCTTTCAGCCTGAGGCTGCTCAAGGGCTTTGGCTGGGAAGAGCTCACGGGGTCTTAACAGTCGTCAGGCGGACAGAACGGGAAGAACAGATCTCTGCCGTGGCTTTGGACCACACGCGTTCCACACCCTTCATCCTCAGACCTCAAGGGTGGTGCCCCTTTCCTTCCTGCAGTCCTCCTGGGTTGGTTTCTGAGGTGGGTGTGGATTTGGGTCTATGGCATTGTGGAAAGCAAATGAACTTTTCCCCCAGAACTGTTGTCCAGTTGGGAGGTATGCTGTGGGTACGCACCTGTATGTCTAAGATTTACCACAACTAAACACTAGGTATTCTGAGGGCTAAATTAATAATAGGTGTGAAAGCACATTTTAGTTTAAAAACTATACGAACAAGGCATGACAGTCCGTAGTAGAAACTCAGATACTGCAAAGAACGAGTTAATACTATAAAGACAAGTACAGAGACGTCAAGCAGGCACGGAGAAGGGAGTGGAGGACATCTGTAGGGGTGAGCAGGAGCTTTTCTGGAGGAGGTGATTTGGATGAAAGGATCATGGACTGTTGGGGAGTCACATGCAGGGGATTTAGGAGGAAGGACCAGGCAGAGAAAGGGCTGAGCCAGGCTCTTGTGGTCGCAGGAGAAGATGAAGAATCAGCGAACGAGGGTCATCGCGGAGTTTGCGAAGCTGCACGTCCTCCTGACCGAAGAAGAGCAGCTGTTTCTTCAGGGGCTGAGGCGGGAAGAAGAGGAGACGAAGAAGAGGCAAAGCGAGAGCATAGCCAGGCTCAACCAGACGCTCACTTCCTTGAAGAAGCTCATCCTGGAGGTGAAGGAGAGGAGCCAGAGCCCCGCCCTGGAGCTGCTCCAGGTGAGACCAGCAGGGGAGCGCGTAGTCCCTGTCTTGACTGACTTGTCAGCATCACTAACTCATCTCCCTCTTGTCTTTAAAGCTGAGTGTCCTTCCTGGTGGGTGGGTTTAGTAGAAGACATGTTTTTTTCTCTTTTGCTAATTGTGTTACTATTTTTATTATATAATTAAAGAGTCAAAGATTTACTTTCCAAAGGAAATTAATGTGAAGTTTAGGTTTGATGAGCTCAGGTAATATCAGTTCAGTTCAGTCACTCAGTTGTGTCCAACTCTTTGCGACCCCATGAACCGCAGCACGCCAGGCATCCCTGTCCCTCACCAATTCCTGGAGTTCACTCAGAATCACGTCCATCGAGTCCCTGATGCCATCCAGCCATCTCATCCTCGGTCGTCCCCTTCTCCTCTGGCCCCCAATCCCTGCCAGCATCAAAGTCTTTTCCAGTGAGTCAACTTTTCGCATGAGGTGGCCAAAGTACTGAAGCTTGAGCTTTAGCATCATTCCTTCCAAAGAAATCCCAGGGCTGATCTCCTTCAGAATGGACTGGTTGGATCTCCTTGCAGTCCAAGGGACTCTCAAGAGTCTTCTCCAACACCACAGTTCAAAAGCATCAATTCTTTNCTTTTCCAGTGAGTCAACTCTTCGCATGAGGTGGCCAAAGTACTGGAGTTTCAGCTTCAGCATCATTCCTTCCAAAGAAATCCCAGGGTTGATCTCCTTCAGAATGGACTGGTTGGATCTCCTTGCAGTCCAAGGGACTCTCAAGAGTCTTCTCCAACACCACAGTTCAAAAGCATCAATTCTTTGGCGCTCAGCCTTCTTCACAGTCCAACTCTCACATCCATACATGACTACTGGAAAAACCATAGCCTTGACTAGACGGACCTTAGTCGGCAAAGTAATGTCTCTGCTTTTGAATATACTATCTAGGTTGGTCATAGCTTTTCTTCCAAGGAGTAAGCGTCTTTTAATTTCATGGCTGCAGTCACCATCTGCAGTGATTTTGGAGCTCAAAAAAATCATTTAAACAATCCTTTAGAGATCAAATGTTCAATTTTAAAAAGCAAGCAACAGAAATTTCAATGTATTTCACAAAGCTATTGCAGAGTCAACTCACTCTACTAAGGAATTAGTGTCATAAGTATAGAATATGATTATTGGAGCATCACTTTGATTTAACCTACATGATATGTCCCCAAATCACACATTCCCATTTCTATTAGACATAAGCTGTAGTTCAACTAAAATGTCTTCTTTGAGGTGAGCATGTGATCCAAACAATACTAACTAGCCAAAGGAATAAATCCAAAATTGGGTATATGATATAACACTTATTAAACAGGGTTCTCTCTGGGACTTTGCAGCCAGAGCTATCAAAGAATTTCCTCAACCATCCCCTACTTGCCTACCTATGCTCTAACTGTAGGCTTGATCACATCCAATTTACCTTGATTCATGGACCTAACATCCCAGGTTTCTATGCAATATTTTTCTTATAGCATTGGACTTTACTTTTACCACCAGACACATCCATAACAGAGTGACATTTCCAGTTTGGCCCAGTCACTTAATTCTTTCTGGAGCTATTAGTAATTGCCCTCTGCTCTTCCCCAGTAACATACTGGACCCTTTCCAACCTGGGGGGCTCACCTTCCAGTGTCATATCTTTTTGTCTTTTCTTATCATTCATGGGGTTCTTACGGCAAGAATACTGTAGTGGTTTGCCATTCCCTCCCCCAGCAGACCTTGTTTTGTCAAAATTCTCCACTATGACCCATCTGTCTTGGGTGGGCCTGTATGGCATGGCTCATAGCTTCACTGAATTATGCAAGCCCCTCTGCCACAACAAGGCTGTGATCCATGAAGGGGCTCAAAAATGTAGCAAGTGATAAAGATCCATTGGAATATTGTGCCTTTATCTTTCCCTGCTTCTTATATGCTCCCACATCACTGTAATGACAAACCCTAACTGCTCACAGCCCCACTGAGAACTGGAACCCTGCCACATCATTGTAGCTATTTCTTCTATGTGCAGAACAAGGCTTATGCACAGTAAACTCCTCCTTCCCTGGATGGGGACTGGACTCTGGGTATACATAGCCCACAAAGATATGGCTACCAGCTGCTGACTGGCAGGGTCAGGCAGTAAATCATCTGGCTGCTGAATGCTGGGGGGGTCCCAGAACTCATGCTGACTCACCAATGGGAAGAGCCTGATTCTAGGATCATTAGCTGTGGTGTTGGAGTTCCCCAATCTAGTATTGGCTTGCTGGCAGATAGGACAAGTTCCTGACACATTCGGTTGCCAGTTGCATGGTGTTTCAAAGCTAGTGCCAATCCACTGGTGAGTTTGGCTAGGGGAACCCCTGGGGTGGCTGCCTGAGGAGTCCATGCTCTCTCAGAGTTGGTATTAGCCTGCTGGTAGACAGGGCCAGGGATCAGTGAGTCCAGGGCGCTTGTGCTTACTCACTGGTAGGTGGGGCCAGGTCTCAAGGTCTCTGCCTGCTGGCTCCTAGGTGTCTTGAAGCTGGTGTTGGCCCACTAGTTGGTGGGGCTGGATCCTCTAGCTGCTTAACTGAGAGACCCAAAGTGTTGCACAGCTGGTGCTTGCCTGGTGGTGGGCAGAGCCGGGGCTGGTAATACCCTTCTGGAGTATTTTCTGGGTCCTGTCAAGGCAGTCTGTGGCACCATGGTGGTCTTGGGGTTGGTATCTGCCCACTGGTGAGCAGAGTCATGTCCCACTAATGCATGAAGCCAGGACTTGGGGCTCATGCATGATCCCAGGGTTTCTGAATGTAGGGCCTGGTGGCTGGGAGGTGGGGGTCCCACAACTGAGAGATACAATCTTTATACAAATGCCCTCACTGCATATAGAAGAGCATAGAAAATGAAAATCAGATTTTGGAGAGTGAATAGATGATAATGGAAGGCTTCTTAATAGCTATAAACTTAACAATTGGAGGTAGGAAAGAGCATTCTAGGTAGTAGCATACGCAAATAAGTGAAAAGCTAAGACTACATGGACCATTCAGAATATGTCAGGAACACAGATGTATGTGGCTCAAGTATTAGCTGCTTATGAAGAAAGTTATCAGAAACTTAATCAAAAGGTAGTCTGGTCTGGAAACATAAACATATGTTAATAAATAGCTTAAAATGGTGATGAACAAAATATGGTCATTTTATGAGGATCTTAAAATGTATGTTTAGTGGGGGTGGGCTTGAGAGAGAGATGTACAGTCCTTTAGTAGTGCACACGTGAAACAGGTAAAGATCTGAATTTGGGTGACAGCTGTGACTGAAGAAAGGAAAGGAGAATCCAGGAGACATTTCAAAATATTTTCTTCTAATGGTAGGTCTTGACTATTGATCAATAGACACAATGAAGGAGGAAAAGATGTCAAAAATAGCTTCAAGATATTTAGCCCTAGAAACTGAAGTAATGTCCAAAAAATACAGAAGAGTCTGATCATTAAAAGAAGGAAAAGCAATTTAGTGAAGAAGATGAGGGACTCAATTTTGGACATGCTGAGTATGAGGTAATGGCAGCACTGATACATGTAAGTGGTGTTCATATGACAAGAATCAGTCACACCTTACCTAAGACAGTGATCTCTGCAGAAAAAACTTGAAAAATTTAACTGATAATATGTGATATTTTTAAATGTCTATGAAGGAGGAATGGCAACAAATTTTAGTAACATTTTCTCCATTCAAACTGGAGCTTTAAAACTATTAATGCAATATTCAATCCAAAGCACTAGTGTGAATCTTTAATAGCAATTCCCCTGTGCAGAATTTCGATGAATAAACAATCCATTTAGTACACATTATACTGTGATGCACTGATTTTATGTTGCATTGATGCTAAAGAAACTATACCCAGAGACAGAAAATAGATCTTTGAAGTAAACTGGGAGTCTTAGAGCAAAATGTACACTGAAGTCTCGTCCTACCACCTGAAATTCAGAGATTACCTATGCAGAAAGTAAAGCACTGTATATATTTTTACCAAATTCAGAGAAAGGAAAATATGTCATAAAGTCATCACAATAATTGACCTAGACCTTATAAAATAGTAACATCAAAGTCACTAAATGCTAGAAAAGATCTATATCTATCTATAACCTTTTATTAAATGCAATTCAGATTTCTCTTTCATTACTGTTTTTTAAAAAAAATTCATTCGATACCATTTTACTCTACGTATTTTAAATATTCAAAATAATTATGATAATGCATATATATGTATATTAAATTACCATGTATCTAAACTATACAAATGAATACTTCAGGCTTCATCTGCACCATTGACTCTGCCTCACATATATGTGTAAATTAGAGAATACTCTGTAATCTTTTACTTTAAAAAAAAGCTTCCAAGGATTATTTTAGATTATTACAAATTCAACTCAGTTCTCTACAGTCTTATGACAGCTGACACGTATTCTCCTAATCCACATCTCCTCTAAGATCATGACAAGTGTGACCAGTCAGGCTATGTCAGGGCTTCTTAGTCCGGCAGTTGATACTCTGTGCACTCCATAGCATATTCTCCCGTCCAACCAGAGTTACAACTCAAATCAAGAGACATGTGCAGTGATTGTTAACAGAATCACCAACATCCGGGGATTTGGGAGTTTCAGGACATTAGTTTCCATGTCAATATGCCTTATTTTACAGTATGATCATGATTATGGTTAAGCAGACCTTTTCTTACTGAGATTGTCTAATGTTTCATTTTTCAAAAACAAGCAAGTGATAAAATGAAAAAAACTAACATAGGAATTAATCACTTGGTTAAAAGTTATGTTTTTTCTACTTACAAGTTTTTTGACTTCAGAGAATTTAAAAGTCTCAGAGCCTATAATTGCTTTACTGTAAAATGAGACAATAATGTTTAATCCAGGCAAACACACAAAGTTGCTGAGGAAATCAAATCGAGAAAGTTTATATATGAAAATACTTAGAACACTATGTAATTTATATATGTGAGGCACTTACACATTATCTGGTTCATAGATATAAACAGTAGTGATTGTTTCTTTTAATATACAGATGGAAGAGAGAAGAAGCCGTCACTAGAGGAGGACAGTCCCAAGGCTGTCAGGTTTTATGTATCCCACTCCATAAGCCATGGTCTGTTGTCTCTCAGGAAATCCACTCGTCAAGGCTTCCCATATCATCACTGATAATCATCTTTGGGAATAGGTGATAATATACTAGATTAAAATTTTAATGTGTGTGTGTATTTGCTGTTTTCTGTATACTTCATTTTTATTAGGATTGGGATATTATCACTTTTTAAGTGCCTTTTATTCTTCTTTTGAAGTAATAAAATAAATATTTTAGAGTTATATGTTTAATGGTTTTATAAAGGAAAACAGATAAAAATAAATGGCATATTATCAATAGTTGGGAATTATTTTATCACACTGTATTAAATATCATTACAGTAAATGCTTCTATAATAGAAATAAAATGCTTTCCTAGAACAATGTTTTGACCATCTACTTTTTTTAAGCCCTAACATACATTGTATAATAAATTAAAGCTCAATCTTTGAGCTACCAGAAATTCCTCCAAACTCAAAGAACCTGAAGGGTAATCAGAAAATAACAGAAATAAATATTCTCAACCTCAGTTATGCTGTTTTGGTTTAAGTTCTCATCTTCTATGACTGGGAGCTAACTGAGGGCAACATTGGTATCTGTCTTATGTATTGCTGTATTGCTCAGGGTTCTAGCATAATGCCTTCTGTTTCTAATGTGTTACAAGTAGAAGAGGGCTCAATATTTATTGATTAAATAGTGTGATAATTTGGTCTGTTTTGTTTTTGTGAATTTTTTTTTTCTATATGCAACTGAAGACACAGCTCATTATTGATCAGATAAACAAGGAAGTTATCTGTTTCTCTACAAAATCACATCAAGACCACAGTGAAGTGTGGTGTGGGACAGGAAAGAACACTGGTTAGGGTCTAAAAACCTGGGTTTTCATGCCCTTTTCCATTTTCTATAGATCCTCAGTTAAGTCACTTAGCTTCCCATAGATCTCATTTCATATTCTGTAAAGTGAATACCTGCCTTGTTTGTCCCCTGGGACTGTTGTGTGAAAGATGTAAGAGAGATCATATATATTATAGGACCTTGTAACCTAAAAGTACAGTGACAACTGGATAAGAGTATAAATCTTCATCCGGTCCCAGAATGAGAACAAATGTGACTTGTCATAATTGGAGATCTATTATTAGGCAGACTACTTTATGACTGACTGGGAACACCTTTTCCTCTCCCTCTCTCTCTTTTTTATTAATCAGTAGAGATTACACAAGTGCTCTCACTGTACCTGAAGACACTGTAGCATTTAGAAGCTAGATTTATAATTCTAGGTAGGAATGGTCTATATACAACTTAGTATGGCAGTTGGAGTCTAGGATACATACATTTCTGGTATTCACCCTATTTGTATTCATATCTTTTGAAGTATAGGAAGAAGAGTGCCGACAAGTTAAAATAAATTGGAACTCTGGACAATGTATTTGTCTACAGTGTAACTGCTAGAATGTCAGGGGAAAAGAGGAGTCAGAGAGCTGTTTTTGTTGACTTCATCATTCTATGTTCCCTAGACATTCTGGTCTCTACTCAAATGATGCCATGGACTGTAGCCTGCCAAGCTCCTCTGTACATGGAATACCGGAGTGGGTAGCCTATCCCTTCTCCAGCGGATTTTCCTGACCCAGGAATTGAACTGGGGTCTCCTGCATTGCAGGCAGATTCTTTGCCAACTGAGCTACCAGGGAAGCCCACTCAACCATCTAGGAAGCAGCAAATTACAATGCTTCTTACAGTAAATATGATTCTGTAGAGCTATATCAACTATCTCCTTGCTCATGTAACAGCTCTCAGAATTTCTTCTGGAAATTTATGTTTTTCGCATGCGTTCACTGTTTATCAGATACAAAACGCTATATGAAACTTGAGAAGAAAGATATAACATGGTACACACTTTAAACAGCACAACTAGCCAGGCTATGATACTGAGAAATAATGTGGCTTAGTCACTCAGTCATCTCCAACTCTTTGTGACCCCATGGACTATAGCCTGCCAGGTTCCTCTATCCATGCGATTCTCCAGGCAAGCATACTGGAGTGGGTCGCCATTTCCTTCTCAAGGGGATCTTCCCAACCCAAGGATGGAACCTGCATCTCGTCTCCTGCATTACAGGTAGATTCTTTCCTGCTTGAGCCATCAGGGAAGCACCTGTGAAATAATAATCAGGGCTAATATGCACTGAGCATCTGTCAAGCTAAGTCCTGTTATAAGCTCTTTATATGCCTGAACTGTTTTCAATATTTGTAATAATCTCATAAAGTAGATACTATTATTCTTCTCACTTATTATCCCCACTATAGATGAGAGAAACAAAGGGCAGATGCATACCTCACCAAGTATCACATCGTAGAATGGGTTGAAAGGATTTAAACCCACTCTGGGAATAGAGCACACACTCAACTTCAGAGCGCCAGTTACCCCTCTCCATGTACAACCGCATCCTCAAGCGAATCCAGCATCCATCTACAAGTCATCGTCATGATTCTCATGAAGTATAAGAAACACATATCAAGCAAGAGAAAGGGAAGCAACTTTTGAGTGCCTATTGAGACTTTAGATAGAAAATCCTTCATATTTGATTTCATTTTTCCTATTTTACAAATCAAGGAGCAGAGATTCAAAGAAACCTAGGCCAATCTAACAATGAGGCCCTTTGTACTACTACATGGTATCTCTTTCAAAACCCTGGAGTAGCGATAAAAATTATGTAAAGAGAACTCTAATGACAAATTTCAGTCACCCACAGCAAAAGGACCAGTCATATTGTTCAAATTACACTTCTATACCAAAGCTAAAAGCATGTTTTAGAAATTAGTCAAGTAGGCATGTGGAGAAGGCAATGGCATCCTACTCCAGTGTTCTTGCCTGGAAGGTCCCATGGATGGAGGAGCCTGGTGGGCTGCAGTCCACAGGGTCGCTAAGAGTTGGATATAACTGAGAGACTTCACTTTTACTTTTCACTTGCATGAGTTGGAGAAGGAAATGGCAACCCACTCCAGTGTTCTTGCCTGGAGAATCCCAGGGACGGCGGAGCCTGGTGGGCTTCCATCTATGGGGTTGCACAGAGTCAGACACGACTGAAGCGACTTAGCAGCAGCAGCAGGCATGCACTTGCCCCTTAACACTTGAGTAGCAAAATATGCTACAAATCAAGGTCAAGTGATAAATTCAATATTGGTCATTTTTATGGTTTTTCTACTCTTGGTGATTATAAAGGGTGCCATAATTCTGGACATGCTGACATTGAGTCCACCAGCCTCTTCCACGCTCCCTGTTCATGGACTGGGCAGTAGTTTCAGGAGGGTGTTAAGCTTCTATAAAGCAGTCAAGCTTCTAAAGAAGATGCCTCATATCCAAGCTGCTAAGGCCTTACCTCTTCAGGAGAGGCAGAATCCCAGATAAATGACAGTTAAAAACAGTTTAGCGAAAGGAATATTATTTATAGAGGTATGGCCAAAATTAAAGGAATCCTCAAAAGAGGTTGAAACTCTTAGAGACCAGCAGAAGAAAGCTAA
Organism: Oreotragus oreotragus; assembly: GCA_006410675.1. NCBI lineage: Eukaryota > Metazoa > Chordata > Mammalia > Artiodactyla > Bovidae > Oreotragus > Oreotragus oreotragus. The sequence goes on along the minus strand of SJYX01021795.1, from coordinate 24,162 downwards.
TATCTCCACTAGCCCTAAAAGTGGAAGAGGAGGAAACAGTTTTATAGGCGCCATAGGAGCCCAGTGAGAGCTCCTATGGCTATACAGCCAGTGGTGGAAATACACAGCCACAGTCCCAGACACAAAGGAAAGAGTCAGGAAAAGAATATTTTGATTTCTCTCCCCTTCAGTCCTCTCACTGCCTCCCACGAGCTGAACTAGAAGCCAGCTGCAGTGGGTCCAGGGAAAGTACCAAATGTATTATTAGCAAAGCAGCTGATAAAGGGTAACCAGCCTGGCTCCCTTTTCAGGTCCTGCTATTCTCAGAATGCTACCAAAACGAATTGCTTATTAGAACCCCTTCAACCTGAATCCTGTCCTTCTCATCTGAAAGAAATTACCCTCCTCCTATGTAGTCTTCAACACCAAGCTGCAGATTCCATCCTTCTCTCTCACAGGGCAAAGCTAAGGTTTGTATCTTCAGGTTCTGTATCTCCCTGAGGGCTATCTCCTTGATGGCTCCTAAACCAAATGAGCTGTTAGCGCCGCACAGTACAAGGAATGGCAGAACAGAAATACTTTGTCTTGCATCTTAGTGAGTATGTAAATGTGAGTGTGTTTGGATGGGATTGAAATATAAATTTAACTTTTTTTCTCCACAGGGGTAAGAATAAGACAAATTGACACGTGTTGGTATGCTAAAATTGCTCTGCCAGAGAGGATTTGCAGAGTCCCGGTTTACACAGAGGTAGACAGCTGAGCCTACACATAAGCCGAGCAACTCATATAGCTGAATGTAAAGAAACATGCAAGGAAGTCACTGCATGGCACACATTCTCCACAAGCTTCCTGAAGTTAGAATATAATTACCCACTTCATAACACTCAAATACATCAAGAGATTTGCTGGTTGACTCACTTGAAGTCCTAACATTTTCCTGCAGAATTCATAACAACTGACCGTTTTATGTTTTACCTTCCAGTTAATTGGTTTTGACCACTATTTTGAAAATTATCAAACTCCCATCCAAGGAATTTTAAAGTTTCTCCTTTCCCTTCTCTTTTTCCATAGATGTAAATACAGAGGTGACAGAGATGATGGCTTAAGTGGAATTTGCCATTTGTAATTGAATAAATTCCACATCAGGAACTAGTAGGAGAGAAAAAAGATAATCTTTCCAAGGGCTGTCACCAATACCAAGACTCAATTCCCCAGAATTTTAAGAATTATTTACCTTCAACAGTTACAAGAACTCATGTCCAAATATACAAACAAAATTGTAGAACATGTATCCATTTATGCATGATTTTTGTGGCCTCTTCTCTCCAACTATAAGACTCCAATACATTGTATAGTCAGTACTAGCATATTAAATACTGGTATATTCTGGATATTATGTACTGTTTTATACACACACACACACACACACACACACACACACACACACACACACACATTTGGCCACCTGATGTGAAGAGCTGATTCACTGAAAAAGACCTTGATGCTGGGAAAGACTTAGGGCAGGAGAAGAAAAGGACACAGAGAATGAGGTGGTTGGATGGCATCACCAACTCATGGACATGAGTTTAAGCAAACTCCAGGAGATACTGAAGGACAGGGAAGTCTGGCATGCTGCAGTCCATTGGGTCACAAAGAATCAGATATGACTTAGTGCCTGAACAACAACAACGTATACATGTGTGTGTATGTTTGTGTCAGATATTATAGTCAAACAGTATTCCTACTATATTACTCCAATGGTCTCTTACCTCATCAGTAAAAAAACTTTTAAATTATAAATCATTTATAATTTAAAAAAATCCTTGATTGTTAAGAAATGCTACCCATCCTCTGAGTCTTCAGCAAGTCATAGAAGCAATATCAAAGATCATTTATATATAATCATAAGAAAAAATTTGAAATATTGTGAGAATTACCAAACTGTGACACAGAGACATGGAATTAATAAATGCTATTGAAAAATGGCACTGATAGACTTGTTCAATGCAGGATTGCCACAAACCTTCAAATTGTAAAAACAACACAGTATCTGCAAAGCACAATAAAGTGAATGTATAATAAAAAAATCATTTATAATTTATGAAGATAACATACACAATCATTTGTAAATATCAAAGATGAAAATAATTTAGGGTGAGAGCCAAATATGTGGTAGTGTTTTTAAATAAATGTATGTATATGTGTACATACATTTATTAACATATGTATAAAATAATATTTCTTACTAGTTTGATGTTATAGCAAGTGTGTCAAATTTTACAAGATTGTTATTCATTTACCTCTTAATAGGAGTTGACCAAAACTATAGCTGAGTTCATGAGTTGTTTTTTTTCACTTTCATTTCTTATATTTACATTCCATCCTTCACTTCTATGTGGGAATATCTGTTAAGCTATTTGCCCACATCTGTGAGTGTTCATGTCACTAAAGTGATATAATGTGATGTATCAGTCCATTTACTCAAACACACATGTGCTTCAGTTTGTCACCAAATGCTGGCTGACTGACATGGGCATCCCTGCCAACCACCAACTGCTGACCATACAGACCAAGGGAAAAGAGGCAGTTTCAGTGCATATTTGAAAATTAACATTCTTTTGTATGTAAACAGCTGATTACAAGTATTCATGTAGTTAGGTCCTATAAAGTCACCTTGAACACTGAGTTTGCAAGTACTAAGTCACTCGTCACTCATCCCAGGGGAAACACTGGACTGGTTTCTGCAAGACTCTGATCACAACCTTCCCATCAGCCAGTCATCACACAAACTTACTCTTTCTATGCTTCTGTTTAATGACTCTTATACATATTAGTTCACTGACATTGACCTCATGGCCGCCAGCACAATAACTCAGGCCTGAATGAAGCTTATATAACATATTTATTTTCTCCATAACATACATTATAACCTCCTTATGCTTAGGAACAATACATGGTACTTTATCACTGTGCTTGGAGGCCCTTCTAAACAATGAAATTGCCAATGAAAAATGGGGAAACATGGTACTAAATGAGACCACACAAAAAAACCACTTTCCTCCAGTATGAGAACTGAAACAAAAGCAGATGCCAACTTGTTTGGCCTCATCCGGGAACTGACCACCCTGGGCAACTCGAATTTTTTCTCTGGGCATGCCTGACAGTGACCATGGAAACACCATGAATGTACTGATTTCAGAGTTATACAGAAATTTTTACCAGTAAACCAATTCTTAAATATGGAATCATAAACAATGAGGATAAACTGTATATATACTGAATTTTTTATGCCTGATACAGTTGGATTGCATTTTTAAAACTTCTGCACTACAGTTAGTGAAACAGTCATGCTTCACCATCCTGTGTGATTGAAAGAAGACTAGATATTGTTTCTGAAAACCACACCTCCCTCTCGCCTTCACATAGCATGTGATTACCAACACTGATAGATGCATAATGGTGTTTGTGACATCCCTTGGAAAAGAAGGGAATTCAGCTGGATGAGAGATCAGGAGAGAGTAGGCAGGGGTTCAACAGATTTTTCCATAGGGAATATGTTTGACTTTGGCTTTGTACACATACAAGAGCGAGATTTCTGGGAAGGATGGCAATAGCATTTTCTGGGAAAGACTGTGCAAGATGACCTAGTGGGTCAAGTCATGGAGAGAAGTTTCCCAGAGAGATTTTGTCAGGCTTTGGGTATAGAGCCAGAAGACACAGGGGTAGCATTGGAATGGAGGGCACTGTGCCCTGTTCTGCTTACTCCTACTAAAATGGCCAGTACTTCTGCTCTCTGAGGACCAGATGTTTGGAAGCCTCTGGAACTGGCCCTTGGAATGAACATTAGTATTCTCAAGGTAGACAGGGAGAAAGGAAAGGTTTCATTGAGGCTTTGCTTTGACAAATGAGAAACAGAACAAGAAGGAAAGACCAGGTGACAGGCAAAGCGATCAATTCTGGCTTTCTGAATTCATCCCAAGACAGACAAACCTTTGTGGATAAATAACAGAATATTTTGAAGTTGGTTTTCTGACAACCAGGCTAGTGGGAGTTTGTACTACTAATCTGGCCTTTCAAGTAAAGCCTCTGGTGCATCTGGAATACACAGAGGAGGATGTCCCTGGTATGTGATGAAGTTATATCGGTCTGAGAACAGGCCTTTAGACTGATCCTCGCTTGTTAAATATTGGGAAAATTTTATCCAGGGATTGTTAGATCAGGCTGTAAAAAGTTGGACTGCTGAGAAAATGGAGCTAACAAATGACATTATTTCAAGAAATTTAGCAAAGACCCCAAAGAAGAAATCTATTGGTTTATAGGAATTCATACTCAGAGGAGAATTTTTACAAATTTAAATTAGGAAGACTTCCCTGGTGGCTCAGAGGTTAAAGTGTCTGCCTCCAATGCGGGAGACACGGGTTCAATCCCTGGGTCAGGAAGATTCCCTGGAGAAGGAAATGGCAATCCACTCCAGTATTCTTGCCTGGAGAATCCCATGGACAGAGAAGCCTGGTAGGTTACAGTCCATGGGGTTGCAAAGAGTCGGACATGACTGAGCGACTTCACTTCACTTCACTTATGTCTAGCGGGGCTTCCCAAGAGGTGCAAAGGTAAAGAATCTGCCTGCCAATGCAGGAGATGCAAGAGATGCGGATTTGATCCCTGGGCCTGGAAGATTCCCTCATGTAGGAAATGGCAACCCACTCCAGTATTCCTGCTTTGCTTAGAAAATTCCATGGACAGAGGAGCCTGGCAGATTACAATCCATTGAGTCCCAAAGAATCGGACGGGACAAAGCACACGCGTGTGCACACATGCACACAGCAATACTACCCTATGTCTGTGGGTAACAAGCTGAAAGTTGTTGATAAAGAGGGTGAGGTTAAAAAATATCAGGAAAAGGAGATAAAGGAAATAAATAATTATTGAATTACCTCTTACCTTTATGTGTATGTTCTATAAGCTTAGTAGAATTGCACAAGGATAGATTACTTCACTTATATATTCTGTCATTCAAACAATGTTCACAGGCCACCAATCTGTGTAAGATACTAGGATAGACATAGTGATACCAGAATGAAGAGACAATCTCCAGCGCTGTGGCGTTAACAAGTCACAGGCAATAAAGAGGCAGGTGCAATGCAGTGTGAAAGGTACAGGGATGCTGGAAATACCAAGCTTGAAGCAAATAGGAAAGATTCCTATTTCACCTGTGGGACCAAGGAGAGCACCTTATAAGATAGGAAGGGACAGATCACCTGTGACCTGGACAAAGGTAGGAGTGATCCAGGCATGGAGGTGGGAAAAGAGGATTCTGTGCAGAAAATCTGCAGTGGCTTAGACAGGGGAGGCCAAGGTGTACTAGAAAAGAAAGGCAGCCAGGGTGACTCGGAGGAAGAGCTACAAGCTTGACGAAGAGAGATGAGCTGGAAAAGTAAGGCCATGTGAGGCCTTGTAAGCTTTGTTAAGGAGTGTGGATGTCATTCAAAGAGTAATGGGGAGCTCTCTACAGGTTTTTTTTTTTTTTTTTAAATTAACCCATAGGTACTTAAGTTTATTTTAAAAATTGTTAAAGAAAAAATATGATTTTAATGGAAAAGTGACATTTTTGCTACTCCTGAAAATGAAAATAAAGGCTTTTTTAAAAAGTTCTCCCTGATTACAATGCACATTTAAATACATTAAATGTGTTACATTTAATGTATAATAAATACATATAGTAAATACAATGCGCATTTACTGAAAAAATAAATGTTGAAAATATAGTAAATTAGAAAATAGGGGCAAATAACCTGTAGTTTTACCACCCAGGGAAAAATAATGTTAACAATCAATCTTGTATGTCTTTCCTCTCTCTTCCTCATAAATTCATATACATACTTACCATATATCCATATCTATAAACATATTTCAATACTGTGTTATACTGTTGTATACAGTTTATATTATACAACAATATATTATATGTTATATATATATATACACAACAATATTTAGATACAGTTTTATATATTGCTTTGTTCCCATGGCAATAAATATTTTTATTTCTGTAGGCTCTAAATACTTTAATGAATTCTTGCTATCTCTTCACATTAATAGTGTACTTTCCTTCTATTGATCACTTAATTTTCATCATGAATGAAAATTCTTCTCCCNTACGATGCATGCCTGGCATGTTCAAACAACCGCAAGGCCAGTGCGGCTGACGTAGAGCCAGTAAGATGGGGAGCAGTGGACACGAGTGACATAAAAACTTGACCTGGAGTAGGGTGAGAGTTCGTGTGCAGGAAAACAGGTTGCGTGGGACCACGCAGACAACTGCAGGGCTTCTCACTGTGATGGGAGCTACAGGAGGGTTCGAGGCTGTGAAGTGCCGTTGTCTGAGCCTAGTTTTACATACTCTGGCTGCTGTGAGAAAACTCCAGGGGATCAAGGAAGAAACAGGAAACAGGGAGACCAGTGAAGTGTTGGTTCAAGTAATCCAGAGAGGTAACGATGGTGACTTGAACCAAAGAGCAGCAGAAGCGATGGGAAGTAGTCAGATCTGGATGTGTTCTGAAAACACACCCAAGAGAATGTTCTGATGGCTTGGACAGAAGGTGAGAGAAACAGGGAAATGAAGTTCGGCCTGAAGAACTGCAAGAATGGAGCACTCATCAACGGACACAGGAAAAGACTTCATGTGGCCCAGCTTTCAGGTAGGGAATGATTAGACGCTCTGAATAATTTGTTCAAAGCAAGATTTGACACCAGAATTTCACTTTAAGAGAAAGACATTTGTTTCATGTCATTAAAAATCATTTTAATAACATGAATTCAATAGCTATTACTGAATTATTGACAAACTATCCATAACCATTTTAAATTAACCCATAGGTACTTAAGTTTATTTTAAAAATTGTTAAAGAAAAAATATGATTTTAATGGTTATATATATATACACAACAATATTTAGATACAGTTTTATATATTGCTTTGTTCCCATGGCAATAAATATTTTTATTTCTGTAGGCTCTAAATACTTTAATGAATTCTTGCTATCTCTTCACATTAATAGTGTACTTTCCTTCTATTGATCACTTAATTTTCATCATGAATGAAAATTCTTCTCCCCAGGTCTGAGTCCTTGGTCATGCCTTCCCCATCTCCAGTCATTCTCAATCAGTCTCATGACTGTAAATATCTATATGCTGACAGCTCCCCAGTTTATATCACCCACATGGACCTCGCTCGCTCTCTTCTCTAGATCTGAGCTTCATTTGTCTCCATATCACAATCTGTTTCATCTTCATTGATGGCAACTCCAGCCTTCCAGAGGCTCAGCCAAAACCTGGACATCACCCTTGACTCTTCTCTTTAAATCTTCACTTCCACTTTGTCAGGAAACTCTCTTGACTCAGCCTTCAAAAGACATCCCGTCTCAGATCCCTTCTCTCTGTCTTCACTGTCTCCAGCACTGTCTGAATGCCCATCATCTCTCGCCTAGATTATTACGTTAGTTGTCTCAGGAGGCTCCCTTCTTTCTCTCTGACACTCTGTTGTATATTCTTAACATGGGATCCAGAGTTCGCCTTTAAAAACCTAAGCTCACATCACTTCAAGCCCTCCGGTGGCTTTCTNCTGTCTGAATGCCCATCATCTCTCGCCTAGATTATTACGTTAGTTGTCTCAGGAGGCTCCCTTCTTTCTCTCTGACACTCTGTTGTATATTCTTAACATGGGATCCAGAGTTCGCCTTTAAAAACCTAAGCTCACATCACTTCAAGCCCTCCGGTGGCTTTCTATCTCACTCAGAGTGAAAACCTATGTCCTTAAAATGGGCCACAAAGCCTGACACAATCTGTCCTTCCTCCACCTCCTGCTTCTTGCTTCTCTATCCTTGCCACTCCTCTGATCTGGTCCGCCTTCCCCTCTCACTCACTTTGTTACAGCCACACCAGTCTAGCCCTGCTGATCTGATCCCATGTTAGGGCCTTTCAATGGTTCTACCCTCAGATATCCTCATGACCCTCATCTCCTTCAAATCTCTGATCATGATCAAATTTCACCTCCTCAATGAGTCCCACCCTGACCACCACATTCCTGAATTTTTTTCCCCTTAGCACTCAACATATTTTTATAGCTACCTATTTTATGGTTACATTTTTTTCCCCTCTCTTCCTCACTAGAATACAAGGTCCACAGAACTGAGATCTTTGTTTAGTTCTTTACTGTATCCAGTTACCTGGGTCAGTGCTGACACATAGTGTGCTCAGCAAATACACACTGAATAAATGAATGCCCGTCTATTTTGTATGGCATTTTTACCAGAGGAATTTTCTCATTTTTCATTCAAAATATTTTTAGTCGTGTATGTACTAATATATCTTTGGTCAGTATTTATTCTGATAATGGTTTTTTAAATGGTTTTGGTTATTCTATGACAATATGCGAGATGACTGAAGTGATTTAACACGGCACAGCACAGTACATGTGAGTTAGGTACTGCTTTAAAATGCACCAGGGATATTGTTTTTATTTATATATGGTGAAGCCATTTGATACTTCTGCTTCATTGACTATGCTAAAACCTTTGTGTGGATCACAACAGAAAATTCTTAAAGATATGGGACACTTACCTCTCTCCTACAAAAACTGTATGCCAGTTAAGAAGCAACAGTTACAATTGGATGGGGAACAATGGACTGGTTCCAAATTGAGAAAGGAGTACGTCAAGGCTGTATGTTGTCACTCTGCTTATTTAACTTTTATGCAGAGGACATCATGAGAAACGCTGGGCTGGAGGAAGCACAAGCTGGAATCAAGATTGCTGGGAGAAATAGCAATAACCTCAGATATGCAGATGACACCACTCTTATGGCAGAAAGCAAAGAGGAACTAAAGAGCCTCTTGATGAAGGTAAAAGAGGAAAGTGAGAAAGCTGGCTTAAAACTCAACATTCAAAAAACAAAGGTCTGGTCCCATCACTTCAAGGAAAATAGATGGGAAACAATGGAAAAAGTAACAGACTTTATTTTTTGGGGCTTCAAAATCACTGCAGATGGTGACTGCATTCATGAAATTAAAAGACACTTGCTCCTTGGAAGAAAAGCTATGACCAACCTAGACAGAATATTAAAAAGCAGACAAAGGTCCATAGAGTCAAAGCTACGGTTTTTTCCGTAGTCATGTATGGATGTGAGAGGTGGACAATATCAAAGGCTGAACGTGGAATTGATGCCTTCTAACTGTGGTGCCGGAGAAGAACCTTGAGAGTCCCTCAGACAGCAAGGAGATCAAACCAGTCCATTCTAAAGGAAATCAACACTGAATATTCATTAGAAGGACTGATGCTGAAGCTCCAATACTTTGGCCACCTGATGTGAAGAGCTGACTCATTGGAAAAGACCCTGATGCTGGGAAAGACTGAGGGCAGGAGGAGAAGGGGGTGACAGAAGATGAGACGGTTGGTCACTGACTCAATGGACATGAGTTTGAGCAAACTCTGGGAGATGGTGAAGGACGGGGAAGCCTGGCGTGCTGCAGTCATTGGGGTCACAAAGAGTCAAACATGACTGAGCGACTGAACAGCAACATGGTGAGGCCAGAAGAGCAAGAGATGACTACCAATTCAGAGATAGTTCAATGATTGTTAACTAAGCTTAATGTGGTAACTGTTTTGTAATCTTTGTATTTATCAAATCATCATGTTTTACTAACATGATGTTACATGACAACTGCATCTCAACAAAACAAGCAAAATATGGTTTGCTACAGTTCCAGAGAAAAGTGGCAAGCCATGCAGGGCCCACTGGGGAAACAGCAGGGCTGGTCAGGTGGCAGAAGGAATGTGGGGAAGATATGTCTGTGAGCCTTTATTTCGGTTTCTCTGGGAAAAGCCAGGGTAAGGCAGGGTAAGCAGATTGACTGGCTGGCTAGTTTGAATAACTTCAGTGGGTTCAGGGCTGTAGAGGTGGTTGGCTCCTAGTTGTCCCTGGCTCTGGGATTATTTAGGGCAGGCAGACAGTATCGCGGACTGCAGGAGCCTGATAAAATGAGGTAGGTGGAGTCATGGACTGAGGATTGATTAGTCTGTTATATCAAAGGCAAGTTTGCATTCTCTAGAAATCAGCTAACACTGAGAGAGGCAGTCCCTCCCCTGGTCCCCAAGATATCACATCACCACAAAATAGAGAAAATAAAAAATATGATTAATACAGTTACACATGTATTTAAAATTATAGCTCAAGATGCTTTCTGTTTCATTCAGGCCTTCTAGTATGCTCTTTCCTCACCTGGAACTCCTTCCCGTTCCTTGTTTGTGTGACTATTATTCATCCTTCAGATTTTGTCTTGAACATCAATTATCAGCTTGGCCATGTGAGAGCAGAGCTTGTCCTATTCATTCATCAATGTATCCTCAGGGTTCAGCCTACACCTTTGTGATTCTAGAGAGGAATTTAACACAAGTATTAATCCTCACCTCTTAATGCTCTGTTTGAGTGAAAATTATAGGTCTATTTTCCAAAGAGTCAAAGCTGATACATTTAAAATATTTGGATGGTTGTGATTCACAGCTTCCTTTTTCTTGCTACAGTCCCTACCAACGTCTCCCTTCAGGGTTATGTAAGCCATATGTGTGGCAGAAGAGTTTTCAATTAGCAGCTGAATCTATCAGTTGACAGCCTGACATTGCAATTTGTACATTACACAATTACCAGAACCTTTTAAACCTCCTATTTAAATTTAGTAGGTCAGACAACTTCTTAAAGACTTCACACTGTTAACATTTGGTAATGCTGTTAATGCCACTGGTTTCGCAGTTTGAAACATATGCTCCTATTTCCAAAGTGAGATTTGGGAGTTACAGGAAGCTTCAGAAATTTGACCTGGTTTCACTGTTTTAAAAAACCCCAAACTTTTATAAGTTATCCTATTTATATACCATACATATTTTATCCTATTCCTTTGGAGAAAGACTTCATTCAAATGATTCTGCACTTTCTCTAACTCACTATGGTGTTTAAAACAGAGAAGGATTTGGCAGTAAATTGTATTCTGTGACTGCTCTTGACTGTCTGACAAAGGAATAAGAACTTGTAGAAAGTGCCTTCTGATTACATTTGTATGTCAATGTGTATTCCTTTCCTTTGATAAGAAACTTTCTATATTTTCCAAATGAGGCTTTTTTTTTTTTTTTTGTCCATTAGGAATGAAAGAGAGACTTTCAGCTATGCCTAAGCTTTAATTACAAGTGGATTTGAGTGTTGATGAAATTATTGTGAAATTGAACAAAGGATGGTATTTCCCAGGCTCTATATCTCATGAGCACTTTTCCTGTAAAAAGAAGGGGAGAGGGCTTGGAAATGTTCTTTTCACTACTCCTGGTACATTCTTACTAATTATTAAATAGCAATGCAGGATAAAGGCAGAGTAATATAACATTTATTCTTGCAGGCTGTCATTCAGGGAGCTTGTGTCAGGCACCAGCCCTGTGTCCAACGCTGGGTCAGGTGATGGGAACCTGAGTTGAGGAATGTTGTCCTTGACCTCAGAGTAGCAGTGTCATTTTTTAAAAGTTGGTGTTTTGGTTTTTTTTTTTTTTAATTTGGCCGCTCTGAGTAATAGTTGTGGCATGCAGGATCTTTGATCTTTTAGTTGCAGCATGAAATATCTTTCAGAGGCGGTACACGGAATCTAGGCCTCCAGGTTCCCATGCATTGGGAACCTGGAGTCTTAGCCATTGGGGCATCTGGGAAGTCCCAGCAGTGCCGTTTTGAAACTCTCTTAGTGAGCTTGGTTTCTCTTCTTAGGCTGCCAGAGATATCTACATTAGATATAACTCTAGGTTTCAAGAAGTAAAAGCCAAGTCAATTCAGATTAGGCAAAAAAGGGAAATTTCTTATAAAGCATAGCGCTATCTCTTGGAATTTAAGGGTGGCACTGAGGGCCTCAAGGGCGGTCACCTATGTCGTGGCAATCTGGCCACACATGGTTGCTCTCTCTCCCTTCCCTTTCTGCACATCAGCAACGTTTTTTTTCCTTTGAAGACCACCTTTCTCAACTCCTTAGCTCACAAAGCAGAAAAAAAAGGTTACCCTCTGGCTCTCATGTTTATATTCCTTCTCAGCAAAAGGACACCGGATTTGGGAATCATTTTTATCTCAAATTTTCAGGAAATGTAATCCAATTGGTTTAGCTTGGGTCAGATGCTCACCTGTGGACCAGCTAACTGTAGCCAAGGGGGTGAATTGTACATTCCTGGGTCTCAGGAGTCACTTTCATAACCTTGTGGATTTAGGGTGGAAGTTTCGGAACACTTCCAGGACAAGTTATCTGCCTGGATAGATAACTTAATATGCATCCAAAATAATGTTGCAAACTAACTTTTTTCGTTAAATCAAGAAAATAATAATCATTGCTGAAAGTTTGAAAAATATAGAGGGAAAAACATATCTGTATTCACAACATTAAAAAATCTGCTAACATTTTAGAATATTTACTTTAACTCTTTTGTTTATGCAAACTTCTCTCTCCATATATACATTTTAACTCTAATATTAAACATAAGTTTGTCTTGAAGACTTAATATTATATCTTATGCATTTTCCCATGTAATTATGTACTCTTTAAAAACAATTTTAAATGACTATAAAATAGTTCACTGCATAATAATTTCTTTAATCAATTCTCTGATTTTTCTCATTTCTGATTTTTCACTATTGAAAAACATTAGATAATATGATAGTAAATATTTTCATAAATAATATTGATGTACTTCTCTAATTATTACATTTAGTCATTAGAAATGGAAGAAAAACACAAAGCTTTAGAAACATTAATATCCATATTCTCAGGGAAGTAGAGTAAAATCTTAATTGAACAACTAGGTTTACTAGCCCTCGTGAGCAACATTTCTAATATAGACAAGAGAAATGTTAAATTTTAGAGTAATAATCACCATCCACCCAACCACCTATTCTTTTTTACTCTCTGTTTGTAGCCTGTCACTGGTAAACCGTTCCTCATTTTTTCGATCCCTTCCACCCTTACCTTGGACCCCTCAAACATTCCCTACCTGTGCATTTCCCTCATGCTTACACTGGCCACTATCTTTCCAGTAACAGTTACAACAATGTGCTATAGTTGTTCATGAGAGCTTGTAGGTTCCTGGTGGACAGAGGCTGTGTACTCCTGTTCTGCATATATCTAATATCTAGCACAGTGCATTGTGTTGTATACAATATATGATCAGTGAACTTGTGAAGCAATAAATCAATGAATAAGTAAATGTTATTTCATTGGTCAATTTCCTAGCTTCTCATTAAACACAAGAATCTTTTCTTAAAGGCTTATCTTGAATACCTCCAGTGGCCCTAGCCTGAGGAGGAAATGTGATGATGTCATTTCACTTATCCAGTAAACATCTATCTAGTGTCTATTACATGCTACTGGAGACTCATTTCTCTGGTGATTCTTATATAGCACAACTGCATTTCTGGAAGTATAGTGGCTTGAATGAATAATGACTATGGCCTCCAAACACCAATACTGTTTAATATTAAGTTTAATATTAATAATACAAATCTAAATTTTTGGCTTTTCTTTTAAAGCTGGCAGTCTGTATGGTAATAACATTACAGTTGGTTATCCTCATTTAGGTAGGGGGTTTATTAACATCTTCAGGTTGTCAGATATATTAATTCACTTGTTCAAGAGATGTCTAATAAATGTCTATCAAGTGCCTATAGGCTTTGGTTGGCATTTGGCATTATGACCTCTGCATTAGATTCATTAATCTGGAAAACTAGAAAAAGCTGAAGCAGAATAAAGTGTTTGGTAGTAACAGCTCCCTGGGGACTGAGTTCTCCATTAAGAATCAAGAATCTTGAATTTGAGTTCCAGCTTTGCCAACATCTAGCTTTGTGGCCTTGAATGAACCTTTAAGAGCATCAATTTATCTGTGTCAAGGAGGTGATTGGTGATATCCTCCTAGGTCCTTCAGCTCTAGTATTCATTTACAGAATTATTTTGCAAGCCAGGAGAGGTAAAATATACCCTCATTTTGGGCTGATGAAAAGTTTTGGAAATAGTCCTGATGTCTTAACATTACTGATGTGTTTAATGCTACTGAATTGTATAATTAAGAAAAGTCAAGATGGCAAATTGTATATTACATGTATTTTATCATAATACATTTTTTTAGTAAAAACAAGAAAAGTATCCCTCATACCCCATGTTCACAGTAGTACTATTTATGATAGCTAAGACATAGAAACAGCCTAAATGTCCACTGATGGATGAATAAAGAAGATGTTTCAAACCTAAATATATATGGAATATTACTCAGCTATAAAAAATGAATTAAATAATACCATTTGCAACTACATGGATGGACATAGAGATTATCATACTAACTGATATAAATCAGAAAGAAAAAGACAAATACCATATGATATCATTTATATGTGGAATCTGAAATATGACACAAATGAATTTATCTACAAAACAGAAACAGGCTCACAGACATAGAGAACAGACTTGTGTAGCCGAGGGGGAGGGGGAGGGGAGGAGGGAAAGGTTGGAAGCTTGGGGCTGCTGCTGCTGCTGCTGCTGTCGCTTTAGTCGTGTTCGATTCTGTGCCACCCGAGAGACGGCAGCCCACCAGGCTCTGCCGCCCCTGGGATGCTCCAGGCAAGAACACTGGAGTGGGTTGCCATTTCCTTCTCCAATGCATGAAAGTGGAAAGTGCAAATGAAGTCGCTCAGTTGTGTCCAACTCTTAGCGACCCCATGGACTGCAGCCCACTAGGCTCCTCCATCCATGGGATTTTCCAGGCAAGAGTACTGGAGTGGGGTGCCATTGCCTTCTCCGAAGCTCGGGACTAACAGATGCAAACTCTTCTATATAGAATGGATAAATAACAAGGTCCTATTGTATAGCACAGTAGACTATATTCTATATCCTGTGATAAATCAAAGAATATGAAAAAGAACATACATGTGTAACTGAATCGCTTTGCTGTACATCAGAAACTAATACAACATAGATTAATTATACTTCTGTCAAAAAGAAAGAAAAAGGAAAGTATACACATAGATCGGGACCCAGTCCTTTTATACCAGGGATCAGCCAGCCAATCCATTAATGGATGAGACAGTGAGGAGAGGGGAAGAGCCTACAGCTCAAATGTCTCCAGTGCAAGGGTGCTCTGGCCTCCAGGCTACGCTTAGCCTTCCTGCCTCAATGCAGTTTCACTGTCTGCCTCACCCTCCCTCATGTCAGGGTCTCCAGGCTGCCTACACCCTCCATCTCTAAACCAAAGGAGGAAATTACCACATCCCCTATCAATTTGGACCAAGTTATAAAAATGTTTCTCTGTCTTTCCTCCCAACTCAGATAGCTTGGAGTTTTTAAAACAAGAATTGTTTGGAAAAAAAGCCGAAATGGTCTGAATCTCAGTTTGCTTGGGCTGCTGCTACAACTTCTAGATAACATTTACGACTGCCATTGAATTCCAGGAAATTTTCCTAATGCAAAGATGCACTGACCCTCATAACAACTCCCAAGTATTTTATATTTTAACTCTTCTCATTAATTTGGTTGAAAGTTCACTTCCCTTGTTAGGAATTCCAGTCATCAGCCTGCGAGGAGGATATTTGCTTGGTCCATCTTCTCAACCCCCAGCACAGGTCCCTGCTCTACTGAAATTCCACATTTGCATCCCTGCTTATGCTGCTGCTGCTAAGTCACTTCAGTCGTGTCCGACTCTGTGCGACCCCATAGACGGCAGCCCACCAGGCTCTGCCGTCCCTGGGACTCTCCAGGCAGGAACACTGGAGTGGGTTGCCATTTCCTTCTCCAGTGCATGAAAGTGAAAAGTGCAAGTGAGATTGCTCAGTCGTGTTCAACTCTTAGCGACCCCATGGACTGCAGCCTTCCAGGCTCCTCCATCCATGGGATTTTTCAGGCAAGAGTACTGGAGTGGGGTGCCATTGCCTTCTCCGTCCCTGCTTATAAGATATCTGAAAAGACCAAGACCTGGGCCCTTTGGGGGCCAACAGAGAACAGCTCTAAGGTGGCGTCTTTTTCTCTTCGGAGCACACGCCCCTTTGCTTTGTTCCTCTGCCCTTTCCAGCTTTTTCATAATTAAAAGGCTGAGCTAGTATCCTTTTCCTATTCATCTATTCTGCTTCCCGTCTCCGTAAACTGACTCCTGAACACGAAACACATGCTGATTACTTAGCACAGTAAATGACTCACAGTTCCTGTCCTGCCTGGGTCTCCTTCATGGCGCTGGCCAAGCAGCACACGTCACACATTCTCCACAAATAAAACACTTGCCCACCACCATCCAACATACGGAACACATTCCTCTCCTCCCCAGACATTTCCCGTGTGTGCTCACGGTTCCCTGGCCGTCCTCATCTGGGGTCTGGGTTGAGCGTGGGTGACCAGTAATCAATGAGAGAGTGCAGAGATGGGAAACAGAGGACAAGCATGACTGAGGAAGGGCTGATCTAATTTGGGGCAAAATGAAAAAATCTAAACATTATATCTCGACAGATAAAATTATGTATAGTTGTATACATAGTTTAATGTGTTTTTAAATGTTTTTTATACACACTAAAATGCACAGATCACAACTGCCCAATTTTAACAAATGAGTTCATTCACATGACCCACGTTTTTCTACCCCTCTAGTGCCCCTCAGCAGTCTCCCACACTCTCAGAAGAAACGATAGCTTTGAATTACTTTTTCCATATAGACTAGTTCATCCTGTTCCGGAACTTCATCACAATGGACTTGCTCAGAAAACACTCTGTGTCTGCCTTCTCTTGCTTAGTTACTGCTTGTGAGAGCCACCCACGATGTGGGCATATCAGTCTTTCATTACTTCCACTGCTGAGTAGTATCTTGCTGTTATGTATTGAAATTGTTTTAATAATACAAGCAACATACTTTTTTCTTGCAAAAACTTCAAGCATTATAGGTAAAAAGTCCAATATTCTTTGGCCATTGTGGCCCCTTCTTCCTCCTACCTGGAGATGATTCCTGGGATCTGTTGGTGTAGGTCCTTTTAGTCTTTCCCCCTCTATGCATTCACATACATGTGTATGTCCCAGGAGAAAACATGTAAGCTTGTTTATCATGGTTTTCAAAACAGTAGTTACCACATTATAGGTAACTCTTTGCTATTTGCTTTCCTTACCCGACAAGATGTTTGTAGATACAACCATGTTTGTGCAGAGATCCACCTTATTTTAAAAACTGCTGCACAGTATTTAATAATATAGATATTCCATATTTTATTTAGTCATGACTGAGCTTGTTTCCAGTTCTTTCCATTCCAACAAAAGCTTCAGTATACATATTTGTCAAGTTTCCTTGTGCATTCAAGTTTGTGTTTCAGTCAGACAGATGTGGAGAAGTAGAATTTCTGAGTCAGAGTGTATTTAAATTTCAATATTCAAAGTACTTATACCAATTTACATACCTCATTAATACTTGGGAATGTTATACAACTTTGAAATTTTTGCCAATCTATAAGTGAAAAAAATCTTACCTCAATTCAACATGCATTTCATTAATTCTAGAAAGGTTGAATATTTCTGTATACGTTTATTCACTATTTATATTTTCTTTTCACTGAAGAACTCCTGGCCTGTTTTTTCCATTAGGTAATTTCTCCTTACTAATTGGTTAGTTTTAATAGCATATTCAAAAGCAGAGACATTACTTTGCCAACCAAGGTCCATCTAGTCAAGGCTATAGTTTTTCATGTGGTCATGTATGGATGTGAGAGTTGGACTGTGAAGAAGGCTGAGCACTGAAGAATTAAGGCTTTTGAACTGTGGTGTTGGAGAAGACTCTTGAGCGTCCCTTGGACTGCAAGGAGATCCAACCAGTCCATTCTGAAGGAGATCAACCCTGGGATTTCTTTGAAAGAAATGATGCTAAAGCTGAAACTCCAGTACTTTGGCCACCTCATGCGAAGAGTTGACTCATTGGAAAAGACTCTGATGCTGGGAGGGATTGGGGGCAGGAGGAGAAGGGGACGACAGAAGATGAGATGGCTGGATGGCATCACGGACTCGATGGACGCGAGTCTGAGTGAACTCTGGGAGATGGTGATGGACAGGGAGGCCTGGCGTGCTGCAATTCATTGGGTTGCAAAGAGTCGGACACGACTGAGCGACTGAACTGAACTGAACTGAACTGAATATATATTCTTATTCTCAAGGCCAAGCCTTTGTTCTGTTTTTTTTTTTTTAATAAAATTTTTTAAATTACTTTTGTAGTATAGAGATTTGAAATCTTTGAGTGATGACTTCTGCTTTTTGAACTGAACTGAACTGAACTGAATATATATTCTTATTCTCAAGGCCAAGCCTTTGTTCTGTTTTTTTTTTTTTAATAAAATTTTTTAAATTACTTTTGTAGTATAGAGATTTGAAATCTTTGAGTGATGACTTCTGCTTTTTTTAGACCCTGTTTAAAGAAAAGTCTTTCACCAAGGTCAGAAGCGTAGGGTTTTAGTTCTTTCTGATATTTTTATAGTTAATAGGTTGATTCTGATGTGCGTTAAACTTTCTGATGAGCCATTTCCAATCTTTTCCAATCTTTTAGCAAAGAAACTGAGTCCTATCACATTAGGTATCGTCCATTTCAACTGTCTTTCACTGTTTCCAGTTTGGGGGTTACATAAACGATATGAAGTGATCCCATTTTAGCATTTTTTTTTTCTTTTAAACCACCTTAAATTCTGGTCAGAAAAAATGTATTCACTCTGCAAGCATCATTAGGTGCCTGCTTGAGATGGGCCCAGGATGTGGCTGGAAGAAAGAAAGGTACCCAGGACTGTGTAGCACTCAGTCTGGCAGGGAAGACAGGCAAAAAACAAGAGTGGTGAGTGCAAAGGAGGCATCTAGCAGACAGCATAATACCCAGATGTCAGGTGATGTCAGACTGAGCTTGGAGACTCCACTGAAATTGGCTTGGGGCTTTTAGCCCAAGTCCTGTAGGAAGTCCAGTGACCGTCCAGTGAATTCCTTGATGCTCTTGTCGCCCCCGGATCTGAGCTTTTTCCCTCACTCCATTGTTTCGCTTGTCTCTTATGCCCGCAACTGTCCTCCACTCTCTGCTCCATCCTAACCGCTCAGAACTTGGTTCATTCTCACCCAAGGTTTGTGTTTATGCAACTCTGGTGAAGCTGTGGGGAGGTGGGGGTGTACCTGTGACAGACAAACTGAAACCCGACACTCCTTTAGCCTTCTGACCACCTGGTGCCTAGTGTGTCTTTCAGCAGTCACCTTTCTCCATGGATCCCAGGGCCTGTTTGGTGTCCTCTTTCTGCTTTAAGACTTCCCAGACATCTCCCACCTTCTTGTTTTCCAAAGCCTTCAGAAGCTCCGTTTACCCCAGTTTACTACGCAGATCAGTTTCACACAATAGAATCTCACTCATCCTTTTTCAGCACAGGAAAAGCTGGCAGAAGATTGAAAAGTGTAGCCTTTTGTCCCCTTGGTAAGTGGAAGGGGCTAGTATAAAGATGGATTTTCCACTGATAAGTATTATGCTACCTTCTCTTTTAGCAGGCAGAAGCAGCCGTGGTCAGTTTCTCCCATCACAGAGGGATATAACAGTCGAAGCTAATGCTGCATGGGTAGTCACTGAGGAAGTGGCATTTTGAAGCCAAGATCTGAAGGACAGACAAGGGGTCAACAGTGTGGGATGGGGGTGGGAAGAATGGACTTGGAAAGGAAGTATCCCAGGCAGCGTGAACAGCATGCATGAAAGCCCTGAGGCAGACTAGAGCAAGGTTTATTCAAGAAATTAAGAGAAGACACCAGGAATAAAGAGGCTAGGGGCCAAATGAACTAGGGTGACTTTATTCCAAGGGCAGAAAGGAAGTGGAGGCAATGGCAAAATATAAAATGTGTTATATAAGTAAGCACAGGTTTTAATTTTACATTTTCAGAAGGATTGCTCTCCCACAATGAGCTAGTACTTTGCATTCAGTAGGATGACTATAATGAAAAAGGAAAAAGGAAAATACATGTTGGCAAGGAAGTTGATAGATTGGAACTCTCACACTTTGCTGGTTGGGATGTAAAATGATGCCACTCTAGAAAACAGTCTGGCAGTTCCTCAAAATGACAAACATATAATTACCATATGACTAAACCATTTAATTCCTATGCAGCATATACCCAAAGGAAGTGAAAACTGGTATTCAAATACTTGTACACAAATGCTCCAAGCAGCACTATCTACATTTGCCAAAAGATGGAAACGACACAAACATCCCTCAAATGTGAATGGATAAACAAAATATGGTATACCCATGCAATGGAATGGATGCTATTCAGCCACAAAAAAGGAGTCAAGTACTGAAACATTCTACAGTATGCGTGAACCTCGAAAACATTACACTAAGTGAAAAAAGCCAGGTAGTAAAGGTCACATTGTGTTTACACAAAACGTTCAGACTAGCTAAAGCCAGAGACACAAAGAGTGGTGGTTTCTAGTGGATAAGCAAAGGGGGAAATGAGAGTGACAGCTTGATGGGTGCAGTTTCCCTTTGGAGGGTGCAAAAATGTTTGGGGGTTAGATGGAGATGATGATTATGCAACACTTTGACTGTAGTAAATGCCTCTGAATTGTATACTTCAAAAGGGTTACTTTTATGGTACATGAAATTTAATTCCATAAAAACAGTATTACTCAGACCTCCACATAGAGGGGTGGGGTGGGCAAGGATGGAGATGGGAGAACGGAGGTGAAGCTGCTGCAGGAGTCCAGGTGAGAAAGGAAAGTGACTTGGACTGGGGACCGTGGGCTCTTTGGTGCTAGAATGGCCTGAGAAACACCCATGTGGCGAATCTGGGCAAATGGACAGGGGACCAGGATTTCAGGAGAAGAGAGAAAGCACCGAGGATGAGGGTGCAGCCTTGGAAGGAGAGTGTGTCTACAGCTTCTAGCTGAAGTCACAGCAAAGGGTGAGCTCACAGGAGGAGGGGATGCAACAAGGAGATAGCATGGAGGCTGGGGTGAGGTTTTGAGTAAATACTACAATTATGAAACATTGGTCCAGAGAGAGAATCAGCTAAGAGTAATCAGAAGGGAAAGCAAGGTTAAGGATGGTTTATAATTATACACTATGCTGCCAGTGACTGGGGGAGGGGGGCTGAGGAGACACATATTGGATGCAACTGGTTGAAGAACATAGGGTTGGCTCTGGGAAGCAGCAGGCACCTTTCTTCCCCTGAGAACCCATTAAGTGAATGAGGTCTGGGGACTTTCCTCGTGGTCCAGAGGTTAAGACTCCCAGTGCAGGAGGCCTGGATTTAATCCCTGGTCAGGGGTCCTGCATGTCACAACTAAGAGTCTACAGACTGCAACTAACAGGTCTTTTAATTTCATGGCTGCAATCACCATCTGCAGCTAAAAAGGTTCTGCATGCTGCAGCCATGACCCACTGCAGCCAAATAAATAAAATGTTTCATAAAAAGAGAGAATGAGGTCTGAGAGTTGTGGGACTTCCAGTGAAACAAGAGGGTAGAATGTGTGGGCGCTGCAGGGTGGCCACAGAATGCAGGGCTGGAGAATGTGGAAACGTTTTGAATGGGTTTTTAGGAGAGTGTACTGGATTGTAAACTGGCCCTGGGTAAAGGATTGCCAAGGAGCCCTGAAAGTCAAGAACATACCTTTGTCGCAGAGCCAGGCTTCTTGTTACATAAATTTTTTTTTTTTTTCCCAAAAGCACTAGCGCCAAAGTAAGAACTCAGGCAGTAATCCTGGTGGGTATAGTGTTACATAAAACACTTTAATCAAGCAGCACCCAGAAATAGAATGGGAAGAGTGTGAAAGAAATATAAGAAGTCTTATGAGAAGGATCTGAAAACCTTCCATATGTAGGCTCTTTCTTAAAGAAATGCTATTTAAAACTATACTGCATATTAGATAAGTTATTATTCATTTAAATTAGCCAACAGGAATTACTTTTGCTATTAGATATGTACTGGTGTCAAAAAATTACTGTGATAATATATAGGTATCATTTTAAAGGCCTGGCTACTAAAGAAGCGAAATGAAGTAAATCAGACAGAGAAAAACAAATACTGAAATATTTTTAAAAAAGTCAAACTCACAGAAAGAATGTAGAAAAATGGTTGTAACAGGCTGTTGGTGGAGGAAATACAGAGGTTGGTAAAAGGATACAAACTTGCAGTTGTATGGTGAATAATGTCTGAGGATCTAGTGGGTACCATGGTGACTATTTTTACCACAACACTGAAATTTATTGAGTAGAATTTAAGTGTTGTTACCTTCACCTACCCTCACAAAAGACAAATACCTGATGCAAGTTAGCTAAGGGGAAATCCTTTCACAACGAATATGTATATAAAATCACAAGATGCTCTCTTTAAATGTCTTACCATTTTATATGCCAATTATACCTCAGTAACTCTGCCAACACCACAGTTCAAAAGCGTCAATTCTTCGGTGCTCAGCTTTCTTCACAGTCCAACTCTCACATCCATACATGACTACTGGAAAAACCATAGCCTTGACTAGACGGACCTTTGTTGGTAAAGTAATGTCTGTTTTTCAATATGCTATCTAGGTTGGTCATAACTTTTCTTCCAAGGAGTAAGCATCTTTTAATTTCATGGCTGCAATCACCATCTGCAGTGATTTTGGAGCCCCCAAAAATAAAGTCTGACACTATTTCCACTGTTTCCCCATCTATTTCCCATGAAGTGATAGGACCAGTTGCCATGATCTTCATTTTCTGAATGTTGAGCTTTAAGCCAACTTTTTCACTCTCCTCTTTCACTTTCATCAAGAGGCTTTTTGGTTCCTCTTCACGTTCTGCCATAAGGGTGGTGTCATCTGCATCTGAGGTTATTGATATTTCTCCCGGCAATCTTGATTCCAGCTTTTGCTTCTTCCAGCCTGACTGCAAGGAGATCCAACCAGTCCATTCTAAAGGAGATCAGTCCTGGGTGTTCTTTGGAAGGAATGATGCTAAAGCCGAAACTCCAGTACTTTGGTCACCTCATGTGAAGAGTTGACTCATTGGAAAAGACCCTGATGCTGGGAGGGATTAGGGGCAGGAGGAGAAGGGGATAACAGAAGGTGAGATGGCTGGATGGCATCACCGACTCGATGGACGTGAGTTTGAGTGAACTCCGGGAGTTGGTGATGGACAGGGAGGCCTGGCATGTTGCAATTCATGGGGTTGCAAAGAGTCGGACACGACTGAGTGACTGAGAGACTGAGAGACTGAAATGAACTGAACTGAACTGAACCCAGTTCAGGAGACTTAAGAGATGCAGGCATGATCCCTGGATCAGGAAGATTCTTGAGGAGGGCATGGCAGCCCACTCCAGTATTCTTGCCTGGAGAATCCCATGGACAGAGAAGCCCAGTGGACTACAGCACATACGGTTGCAAAGTGTTGGACACAACTGAAATGACTTAGCATGGCATACCTCAGTAAAGCTGAAAGGGGAAAATAAAAACCACACACACATACACACATGAAAAGCATGAACAAAAACATGTATTACATCAAGAAAGTCAGGTGTCTGGCCAGTAGGCCAGTTGGCTGGAACATAGCAGAGGTATATGCAAGGGGTAGGCAGGATGAAACTTGTATGCAGGTCAAGAAGCAACAGTTAGAATGGAACATGGAACAATGGACTGGTTCCAAATTGGGAAAGGAGTACGTCAAGGCTGTATATTGTCACCCTGCTTATTTAACTTCTATGCAGAGTGCATCATGTGAGCTGCTGGGCTGGATGAAGCACAGCTGGAATCAAGTTTGCTGTGAGAAATATCAATAACCTCAGATATGCAGATGACACTACCCTTATGGCAGAAAGTGAAGAGGAATTAAAGAGCCTTTTAATGGAAGTGAAAGAGAAGAGTGAAAAAACTGGCTTAAAACTCAACATTCAAAAAACTAAGATCATGGCATCTGGTCCCATCACTTCATGCAAACAGATAGAGAAACAATGGAAAAAGTGAGAGACTTTATTTTCGTGGGCTCCAAATCACTGCAGATGGTGACTGCAGTCATGAAATTAAAAGACTCTTGCTCCTTGGAAGAAAAGCTATGACCAGCCTCGACAATGTATTAAAAAGCAGAGACATCACTTTGCTGACAAAGGTCTGTATAGTCAAAGTTACAG
>SJYX01021794.1:383831-405405 GCA_006410675.1 Oreotragus oreotragus | reverse complement strand
AAGACGCTTACTCCTTGGAAGAAAAGTTATGACCAACCTGGATAGTATATTCAAAAGCAGAGACATTACTTTGCCGACTAAGGTCCGCCTAGTCAAGGCTATGGTTTTTCCTGTGGTCATGTATGGATGTGAAAGTTGGACTGTGAAGAAAGCTGAGCGCCGAAGAATCGATGCTTTTGAACTGTGGTGTTGGAGAAGACTCTTGAGAGTCCCTTGGACTGCAAGGAGATCCAACCAGTCCATTCTGAAGGAGATCAACCCTGGGATTTCTTTGGAAGGAATGATGCTAAAGCTGAAACTCCAGTACTTTGGCCACCTCATGTGAAGTGTTGACTCATTGGAAAAGACTCTGATGCTGGGAGGGATTGGGGGCAGGAGGAGAAGGGGACGACCGAGGATGAGATGGCTGGATGGCATCACGGACTCGATGGATGTGAGTCTGAGTGAACTCCGGGAGATGGTGATGGACAGGGAGGCCTGGCGTGCTGCGATTCATGGGGTCGCAAAGAGTCGGACACGACTGAGCGACTGAACTGAACTGAACCGAAGGCTTCATTAAAAAAAATACTTGAGGTATACAGTAGGTCATTCTTCTGTACGGATTCTCCTATGTGGATTTAAATCTGCCATGTAATGTAAAGAGATTAATGTGTTGAAATAAATAGTTAAGTTAGTTTAGTATGTGCTTAGTTTTATTTGCTAATCAGTGGACTGATGAACTTTTTTTTTTTAATAAAATATTGTTTAGAAGTCGTTAAAGTTGTACGGTTCAGCAAACACTCTTTTTCTGCAAAACATAGTCTTGGAAAAGTAAGTAAAAATTTTATTGGAATCAGATTGAGTTGAGTTCTTATACCTTTTTGGGTAGAGACTTATTTTTTTAGAGAGCTCTAGAATTGGAGTTATATGTTTTACAACTATGGGGAAGTCACTTTATTTTTTTTGAACTTCATTTTAAAAAGATGTAAATAGATGCCAGTCAGCGCCATCATGGTAGTTCAGTATGGCAATACTGAAGGGACACGTGGAGCATACCCTGTGCCTGCTTGCTGGGTGCCAGTTGAACTTTCATCTTCATAGTTAATATTAGTTAATAATTAAAGAGGTTTTGGTATAGGGCTGGCGATGTATCTTAAAGTGGAAATATTCCCCCTACATAGAGTGTAGGCTTTCTCTCCTTTAGGAAACAGCCCTGCAGTGTATAAATGTTTTTAAATAAATGAGAGATTTTAAAAAAATTATTATTTCCTAGGATAGCACTAGAGGAATATATGTGGAACTTTGAGAGTGGTATGTGGACAGTCTGCACGTGCAAAGGACAGGCAGTTCTAGTCCACTTGCCCCTTTGATAGAGAAGAGTGATGGGCTAGATGGCGAGTAGTGACTGATGCTAGTCATGATCTAGGTCAGGTTTCTGAATTACACGTTTGAAACTTAGTATGTTAAACTACCATCTGTCATTAAACTATGAACATCTATCCAATACCAGGTAAATACCTTAAAGAAACCATTTAAATACTATGTAAACATAAGTAAATACCACAAAAAATAAACCAGGTAACTACTATGTAAATACCTTAAGAAACTATGGCGTAAAAGATGTTTTTATGAACAGGAGATGTTCTTAGCAACTTGGTTTTTTCTTTTCTTTTTTTGCTAACAGCAAAATGGGAAAACCCTATTTCCATTTAGAGGATAATAGGTAAAAAGTGGTACATTCACGATGAACTTTTATGTATCAGTGAAAATCAATGAACCACAGCAGAGATTGGCTAGCTGTTCATCAACCCTTTTCTTCTTCAGTAAATAGCTAATCACGTTCCTCAGCCTCCTTTACTTTAGTGGATATTTTTGATAACAGAATTAAGAAGTAATGTCAGAAGCTATTAAAGATGAAAGGATGAATGCAGCAAGCATGCCAGTTAGATTCAGTCATCTTTGTTTGCTTCTGGAATCAGTAATAAAGAGGAATTCTTTCAAATGATATGGAAAGTTATACAAATGCCAGATGACACATGATGATACCATTAAGGTATCATCTTGAAAATGCTTTCTCTATTTTAGGAAACAAGCTCAGACTTTCCTTTAATATCACAAAAATGTTTATTGTTAGTCACAGAAGGTCCAAGGGACAAAAGTAAGTGTAATCTGATCCCACTATCACTACTAGTAAGGCAACTATGAGAAAATGCCCAGGAAATGGGTAATTTGTGAAGAGAAGTACATTTTGTGAGACTGATAATATTGACAGATTCCCTGGTAGCTCAGCTAGTCAAGAATCTGCCTGCAGTGCAGGAGACCACGTTTCAGACCCTGGGTCATGAAGATCTTCTGGAGAAGGGATAGACTACCCACTTGAGTATTCTGGAGCTTCCCTGGGGCTCAGACAGTAAAGAATCTTCTTGCAATGCGGGAGACCTGGGTTCGATCCCTGGTTGGGAAGATCCCCTGGAGAAGGGAATGGCTACCCACTCCAATATTCTGGCCTGGAGAATTCCATGGACCTCACAGTCCAAGAGGTTGCAAAGAGTCTGACAGGACTGAGCGACTTTTACTCACATAACGCGTCAGAAGTAAATTAGAAATAACGTTTCAAAGTCGTAGTGCTAGTCAGAACTAAGCTATTTATAAACAGTTCACACCATTCTTTTTAATTTTTTTCATTTATTTCAGGTTTGAACATAGCCATCTTCTGTTAGAGTGAAGTTCTAAAATTGTGGCATTAAGAACTCATGTCTTCAACGTGATGGGATCTGAAAGTAAATCTTAGAGAGAGAAGAAAGAAGAGTACTGTCTAGATAAAAATTATATTAAAAACCAGAATGCTGAATAGAGAAGGAAATCACGTAGGAAAATATTAGCCCATTCAAAACAATCTATAATGAAACCATACCGAAAAGCAGGGGAAAGGACCCATCTTGATAGTCAACCGAGATGAAAGATATTATAAATGAATGTCCAATAATGAACTTAAAAATTAAGTTGTAAAAAAAACTGAGTAGTTTTTTAAAACTTAAATCCAAGCATCTAGATTTTTCTCTTTTTCTCTTTTTCTGTGTTTTGGCTGCTCTGCCAGGGACTGAACCCAGGCCCTCAGCAGTGAAAGCGAATTCTCTAGATTTTTCAACTTCAGTTCCTGAGAGTGTTAAAATTTCTTTGGTCGTCATCTTTTATCACTTAAATATTAAAATATCTATTGAAAACTAGAATTAATTATTGGAAAAATGTATCTGGATGCATCTAGATAATAAACATCAAAGTGGTTTCAATTGTTATCAACCTGGCTAAGAAAGAGACTTCCTCCTTCAAGAGAAGCTCCAAGCCCAGAGCTGTCAGGTATATTTAGCATATGTCTGCAGGCCAAGTCACTTGAGTTGTGTCCGACTCTGTGTGATGCTGTAAACTGTAGCCTGCCAGGGTCCTCTGTCCACTCCAATAAAAAAAGAAAAAAGGAACCCTTGGATTGTAGCCCACCAGGCTCCTCTATCCTTGGAATTCTCCAGGCAAGAATACTAGAGTGGGTAGCCATTCCGTTCTCCAGGGGATCTTCCTGACCCAGGAATTGAACCCTGGTCTCCTGCATTGCAGGCACATTCTTTACCACTGAGCTATCTGGGAAGCCCCTGAAGATATAATACATAAATACAATGGAATACTCCTCAGGTATAAAAAGAACAAAATAATGCCATTTATAGCAACATGGAAGCAGGTGTCATCTTAAAAAGGGGTTGCATCACTGTGAATAAGTCTGACCCTAAAATAAGGAAGAAAAATCTTACTTTAAGTAACTGGTACTACTAATTTTATCAGTGGTAAAATTTTTTTTAAAATAGTAAATCATTTTCAATAATCCATAGGAGTAGGCTTATAATCTTAGGTATATGATTGAATCAGTATTAAGATCTTATAGAATGAACGTAATACAATACTTATGCTTTATTGTGAATGATTCCTGGAATATACTAGGAAGCTATCCCCATTCTATTTAAATTACAAGTAATTACAAAAGATAGTTGAGGTCCTCTATAGTTACTGTGTATAAAGTGATTCTTTCTTAACTCACTTGTGTTTGCTTTCACCTCTGGCACACATTTAGACTTTGTACTTTCCATACCAGTTTTTCTTTTGAAGCATCTTTGTTGAAGTGTAGTTTACATACCATAAAAAGTCACCCATTGTAAGTGTACATCGCAGTGGCTTGCAGTAAATTTATACAGTAGTGAAACTTTCTTTATAATCCACTTTGAGAACATTTCCATTATCCCCAAAGGTACTGTCATACCTGTGTGCATTCCCTTCGGTGAGGTTATTATTACCTTTTTGTTATATGATTAGCGTGTCCGCCAATACTTTCTCTCTCACTCCTCTTTGCTTTGTCTAGTTGTTATATCTAGTTTTTATGTTTTATTTTGGTTTCTTTTAACCTTGAGTTATTACTCAATCAAGCGACCTTGTTATGAAGTCTTCTAAGGGAATCAGATGACCGTTCTTAGTTCACAGGCATGGGACCACTATGATTCCATCCACTTCTAGGCTTCTTACCCTCTGTGGCTGTTAGTACACAAATTGCTGCTCGTGGTGGGGAGCTGCAACATGTGTAGAGAGATAGTGTCTGAAGGGTCCTCTCAAGTGGAGGAATCTGACTGCTGTGTCCTTCGCTGTGTGCCTGCAGTTTGCCCTTGTTATAAAATCCAGCAGATCAAAAGGCTCTGCGGGTAAGGAGGGGAAAGAGTGAGGAAGGCACATGTGTGTGTTTCATCTTCTCTCTTTATGTAGGAAGAATGGTAACCTCCCCTCTCCCTTGAAGGGAAAAGGTAAGGAGACTGCAGAGGATTCAATGTGATGTTCTTGGGAGGGAGAAATAATTGAGACAACAGAGCTTTGTGACATTGAAAGAAAACCACTTCGTCTGCAGAGAGCAAAAATGAAGTTGCTTGCTCTTTATCCCATTTTCTCCGTTTTGTAAAGAACTCAGTAGAATAAGACACAGCAGGCTCTATGCAGCAACTTGAAGTATGACACCAGGATCCTAGAGCCTTATCTATATGGTTCACAGGAAAAAGGAAGTTTGAATATGTTTGGGAGCTTTGAGGCCCAAGTCATAATAATACACTAGAAATTAATGCACGTAAACTGTTTAAAGTTGTAAAATTAGAGTCCTGCAGAAAAATAAAAGCAATAAATTAGATCAAAGCGCTGCTGGGAGAGAAAATCTATGCAGATTACACAATAGAAAAAATGATGAAAAGTTCCTTGGTGGCTCAGATGGTATAGAATTCGCCTGCAATGAGGAGACCTGGGCTCGATCCCTGGGTCGGGAAGATTTCACTGGAGAAGGGCATGGCGACCCACTCCAATATTCCTGCCTGGAGAATCCCCGTGGACAGAGGAGCCTGGCAGGATACAGTCTGTGGGGTTGCAAAGAATCGGAAACTGTTGAGCGACTAAGCACAAATACTGATACAGGAGAAACACTCTCGCCTCAGATTCAGGAACTATGATTTTAATTCTTACTCTGAATTAGCCTACAAAAATCTTACAAAGATCACTTAGCTAAACTGGGCCTCAGTGTCCTCATGTAACAGAAAACAATTCACTTATGTCTATCATATCTGAGATTCTTTTGGGCTTTAAAATTTCATAAGGAGATGGCAGCTGAGCACTTGAAAAGGTGTTCATCGTGGGCCATTAGGGAAATGCAAATATTAGCATACCAAGATGCCACCACACACCTATCTCAGTGACTAAAAGAAAAAAAATAACAATACCAAAGGCACTCGAGAATACAAACTGGAGAGAGAGACAGATATGGAGGGAATGAACTTAAATGCAAAGATAAAATAATTTTCTCCTTTGGATCTCAAAAGGAAGATTCAGTCACAACCTGAAGCTTAACTAAACTCTTTGGATAATTAAGCCTAGAATAAAAACTTTGCTGCTACAAATTCTACCTGATTATGTGATCTCTTCTGGAACTGAGACTCAGCTTGAGTCCCCCATGTTGGTGTTTGCCGTTATTCCCCCTCCCCCTCAAAATTTCCAGGTCTTAGAAGGGGGAATAAGGTAAAATGCATTTATGATAAATGAGTTTCAGATGTGCAAAGTCTCCATCAGTGGCTCAGAGTCTTGATTACTGTAGCTTTAAACAAAGTCCTGTAATGTAAGTCCTCCAGTTTTGTTCTGCTTCTTCAAAGTTGTTTTGTTTGTTTAGGTCCTTTTAATTTCAAAGTGAATTTTAGTTTATCAACTTCTACACAAAAATCTCCTGGGGTTTTGATTGGGATTTCACTGAATCTATAGATCAATTTCAGGAGCATTGACAGTGTAATAATACTGAGTCTTCTAAACTGTGAGCATGGCATCTCTCTCCATTTATTTAGATCTTCTTTACTATCTGTCAGTTTTGTAATTACAGTTTATAGGTCTGGCAAATCTTTTCTCATATTTATCCCTAAGTATTTTGTATTTTAAATGTTATTTTTAGGCCGATTCACGTTATATGGCAGAAACCAACACAACTCTGTAAAACAATTATCCCCCAATTAAAAATAAAATTTTTTAAATGTTACTTTTGAAATTTCAATTTCCAGTTGCCTATTGTCAGTGTGTAAAAGGGCTTCCTAGGTGGCTCAGTGATAAAGAATCCACCTGCCAATGCAAGAGACTCAGGTTTGATCCCTGGGTTGGGAAGATCCCCCAGAGAAAGAAATGGTCACCTACTCCAGTATTCTTGCCTGGAAAATTCCATGGACAGAAGAACCTGGCGGGCTACAGTACATGGAATTGCAAAGAATTGGACATTACTAAGCAAGCTAGAACACACAGCGTGTAGAAATACTGCTCATTTTTATATTTTATAATTCTTGCATTCCATTGAATAGGACTTAGTCCAGTCTCTCCTACTGCAGGTTTGGGGAATGCTACCAACTAGTGTCTTCCCAAATGGAAAAGTGAAATTGATGAATGGCTAACTAGTAATGGGGCTTCCCTGGTGGCTCAGAAGGTAAAGCATCTGCCTGCAATGTGGGAGATCCAGGTTTGATCCCTGGGTTGGGAAGATCCCCTGGAGAAGGAAATGGCAACCCACTCCAGTACTCTTGCCTGGAAAATCCCATGGATGGAGGAGCCTGGAAGGCTACAGTCATGGGGTGGCAAAGAGTTGGACACAACTGAGCAACTTCATTTTCTTTCTTTCTAACTAGTAACAGCCAAAATATTGAGTTATGATGAAAATATTTAGGATTTAGAAGTCTCTTGAAAAATGGCTTCCAGGAACTTTTTTTTTTTTTTTTAATTCGAATACCTTCATGTAAGGTTTATTGTTGTAGAGGAATAAGTAAGATTCACCAGTGAAACTAATTAAAAATGTAGTAGAATCAAGCATATTCAAGTATGTCATTTGTAAAGGTGACATTTCACAACTGCTGTGGAACTAGTAATTTCATACAAAATCTTAACAGCCAGGTTGACATATTGGGTTTGAGATACCTATTAGATTGGGGAGATGTCTGA
Source organism: Oreotragus oreotragus (assembly GCA_006410675.1). Lineage (NCBI taxonomy): Eukaryota > Metazoa > Chordata > Mammalia > Artiodactyla > Bovidae > Oreotragus > Oreotragus oreotragus. Next base: position 397,893 of record SJYX01021794.1, on the reverse strand, counting down.
GCTAGAGATAAAAATTGAGGATATCACCAAAAGCCAGAGCTGAGGTAGAAAGGTCCGTGGGCTGAGCGAAGTTGTTCAGTTGCTAAGTCATGTCCGATTCTTTGCAACCCGATAGACTGCAGCACACTAGGGTTCCGTGTCCTTCACCACCTCCTGGAGCTTGCTCAAACACATGTCCATTGAGTCGGTGATGGCATCCAACCGTCTCATCCTCTGTCATCCCCTTCTCCTCCCGCCTTCAATCTTTCCCAGCATCAAGGTCTTTTCCAATGAGTCAGTTCTTCGCATCAGATGGCCAAGGTATTGGAATTTCAGCTTCAGCATCAGTCCTTCCAATGAATATTCAGGGTTGATTTCTTATATTCCTTAATTCAGAAGTTGAGCCGTTGAAGATATAGCAAAGGAGACTGAGCGAGGGAGCCTGGGAATTAGGAGGAAATTCAGTGTGGAAAGTCATGTGGAGAAATTTCTCTAGCAGGAACTAATCCCCACACCAACTGTTGGTCTCTGAAGACAAGAGCTAAGAATTGATCGTTGAGTATGACGATGTAGAAGCCTTCAGGACCTTGACGAAAGAGCAGTTTCAGGGATATAGGGAGGCCACAGCCTGATTTAAGGGGACTTAAGAGACAAATGGGAGAAAAACAATTGGAGATAGCATTCATAGATAACTTCCAAGGGGTCTTGCTCTAAAGGTAGAAAAACAAAGTGGAAGCTGGAGAAGACTGTGGTCAGAGAGGACTTTTGCTGTCCTTTTAAGATAAAAGAATTTACAAAAATGTACACACACGCCTTGGGAATGAGATCAGAGGAGAAAGCGTGATGTCAGAGAGGGAGGGAAGAGTGGGTGGGACCATGTCTTTGTCTGGGAAGAGGGACTGGGATCTACTCCGTGAAGTGGTGGGACCTTAGAGCAATGGGGAGTGCAGCCACTGTCACAGGAAGGAGGCAGGAGAACGTGGGACAGAGGCAGATAGGTGGGGAGATGTGGAAGGCAACAAAGGACTCATCTGGGTGCTTGAGCTTTCTCGGTAATAAAAGCAGGGTCATCAGTGCCAAGTGAGGGCAGGGGAGAAGGTACGGAACAGTCATTGGATGAATGGATTGCAGAGAGATGGACGCCAACACTGAAGGCTCGTGTGAGCTCAGTAATCGTGAACTCAGAGGGAAAGCAGGTGGCGTAATTTTCTGTTTTCGTCTACCTGCGTTCAACTGCACGGGTGCAGGTGCAGAGCAGGCAGTGTTGGTTTATTCAGGTTTAGGTTTTCTCAGATGACTCTGAGGAGGTGAGAGAAGGCAGAAGAGTGAACTGAAGCCGGTTTAAGGGACAGGTGAGGCCATGGGGCGGTGAGGGGCGGGGAAGGGGCAGTAGGGTCAGCCTCAGATGGAAGAATTTGTAAGGGTTGACGTATGAGAGGGATGAAGGGGTGGGCTCTTAGGTTTGAGATTGCAGAGGGCTTTTACTCCTGACCGGATAAAAGCCAAGAGTGGGGGGAGAGGAAAGCACACAACCGGAAAGCCAGGGTTTGGGAAGGATTATTTATGTGGATACTGAATTTACGCTTAGAACCTGAAGCCTGGTCTCTTATTTTCTAATGTCCTTTGCTGCCATTGGACTGACAACATGTTTAGGGTTCTTACTCAGCAACAGTTTCATATTTTTTTCATGGTTTCTGTGTCTTAATCCTGAATGCTCTGAGATTTTCTTTGTGTTGTCTTTTAGTTTTTCTGTTGCATTTAAATTTTTTTTGTGACTTCTTTTTAAAATTCTGTGTATTATAAATATCCCCAGCCACAACTCATTTTTCTTCTTATTTCCATCATTTTTAATGACCTTAAGAGTCCATAGTATGAATTTTTACAATTTATTCAGTTCTCCTGCTGGGGTTATTCTGGTTGTGTCAGTTCTGTCTCCACAAACCAGGCTGCTTATCTAGCCTTGGATATTGCATTTAAAATTTTAACCTGACATTTTATGTCTTACTTTCAAGAGTTCTTTCTTGCTTCTGATTAACTTTTCATAGCATCCCTTTCTTGGAAAAAAACTGAGTTTTTGATAATCTGTGTGATTTTTTTATGCCACATATAGTTCATGCATCACAATATGGTTCTTTTTCTCCAGTCAGTTCCCCTCTGCACTCAGTTATTATATTTTTACACATAACCTTTCCCCCAAATGATGAAATACATTGTGCATTTAGTTAACATTTAAATGTCTTTTCCTTTTAGGTATCAAAAAGTAAAGATGGAACAGAACAAAGTGAAACTGTATCACCATCCGAAGATGAAATGTTCTCCTGGCCAGGTCCCAAAACAGTTATGTTGAAAAGAACATCTCAAGGCTTTGGTTTTACTTTGAGACATTTTATTGTTTATCCCCCAGAGTCTGCGATTCAATTTTCATTTAAGGTAAGAAAAGTAATTAAAGTAGAACACAAGGCAGTTGCTGTCTCCTTGTCTTCCTCTCATTCTCCTTCTGTCTTTTAAGGATTAAGTGTTATTGGGTTGGTCAAAAAGTTCCTTTGGGTTTTTCCATAACATGTTATTTTGGAAAAACTCAAACAGACTTTTTGGCCAACCCAGTCTGTTTGCATTTTTATTATATTCTTTCCCGTCTTTTAGATATATTCCTATCTTCTGGAACAAAATTTAAATCTCCTCTGAAAGATCATACTAAGTTTGAACTATGTATCTTTTTTTACTATCACTTCTAATTCTAAACTTCATTCTGCTTTTTCTGATATCTAGAAAAGGGATAAGTTTTCTGGGCAGAGCATGCAGAGGGAATAGTTCATTAAAATATCTGGATAGTTGTAGAGTTATTGGAATTAGATTCATGCTCAACTTTCAGATATGTAATATGATGGCAAGTTGAAATTTAAAAACATAGCTTCTCACTGAAGTGAGTTACACTGATAGGCTTCGACCTATAGGAACACGATCTAATAAAAGGCAAATGGAATCACTGTAATGGCAGCTGACATGCTGAGTACTTGTTCTGTGTTCTTTATTATTCTTTATGAGCATTATCTCACTTTATTATTAGCCCCATATAACAGAAGTGGAGACTGATCTGAGTCATGTAATGAGTAAGTGGTGGACCTAGGATTTGAATTTGGCCAACGTGAATGCCTGATGCTTAACTATTGCACAACAGTGTAATGGAAATAATGACATTCAGAAGACTTGGGGGACTTTGACCAAGACACTTAACTTCTTCTGGGCTCTAGATTTCCATTCTAATTCAAGGGAATTGTACTAGAAGATTTGAAAGTCTCTTCTAAATCTAAATATCTATGAATCTAGGACTGTCTTTTATAACATAGTGTCATATTGCTTCTGAAGACAACATAGTTTTTAAACTGTATTTTTCTTGGAAAATATCTTATAAACTTTTAAAACTACTAAAGAATTTTTAAGAGTTATGAATTATTGCTACCTTTGGAATTTAAACTGACCAGATTGGTGTTCCTAAAATGTATAAAACAGTTGAACTGGATTCCCTAAACATCTACTTTACCTTAAAAAATGCCTTAAGTAGTATAACTTAGATACTAGGTCACATAAGAGAGTAATCGAATCCCTTGCTGTAATTACATACTAAGGAGAATTTTGTTTTTGTCTTTAGGTTTTGTTTTGAAGAAGAGTATTAGATCGTGATATAGAGAGTACAGATTTTAAAAGATAATTTTACCAAACATAGGTTTAAATGCATTGTTATTGTTGGAAAATATTTCTAGAAATTTCAGTGGCTCAATGTAACTGTAAGCAGCACAGTCTTTGGAGTCAAAAGAGTCTGGATTTGAGTCCTATCTCTGCTCTTTGTCAGCTTTGTGTCCTTGAATGAGTCTCTTAACAGACAGTGACAGCACCTTCCTCATGGGTGGCTGGGTTGATTAAGTGATATAATACATGTAAAACAGCACAGAAATTGGCAGACAGTAATTGCTCATTAAACCTCAGTGATTAATGCGGTTATTTATCACAGATGTTCTTGCAAATAGGTCTCAGTCTTATAACTTTTACATGGAAAATGTGTATTGAAATCTTTTCAGTTTGAAAACTTATTCATCCACTTCAAAGGTGTGTATAAAAATGAATATTTTAGAGCTTTCAGAAACTGTACCATTAATACAACAGTGTCTTTATTATGTTACGTAGCTGGCAACCTTGTTGCCAGAACAGTCTCAGAACAGAGGTTGTAACCAGGAAAAAAATTACGTATTTGGGCAGCCAAAATAAAGGTCAAAAATTACATTACAAATTATCAGCCCTTCAGTAAATGTTTATTTTTCTTTCCACAGTACATTGTACATCGTACATTGCTTTTCATATGCTACTCAACAAATATTTGAATAAATGCATTTTTATGCTACGTTTTCAAAATTGCTTTTCTAATTTCCCAGCTAGAGGTAGACAACATGGCAAGACAGCATGGTAGCAATGAATGCAACCAAGCAGATAAACCTCAAAGTTTTAAAGATATAGCAATTTGGAACCAACTTATCCAAAGATAGTTCTGAGTGCTGTAATAGCCTTAAAAGGCATATTTTTTAAGGTTTAGTACATAAGGGATGAACCAACCTGGCCCTCTCTTCCAGGTACTAGCCTCATCCCTACAGTTGCCCGCTTCTGACAGCTCTCCTTGGATTCTGTTTTAGACAGCTTACACTCAGTATGTCAGAAACTGAACATCTTTTGTCCTCCTTCAGTTGGCTTTACCTGAAGCTTTTCCATCTCCATGCATGACAGCTTCATCCTTCTGGCAAAAGGCATTGTTGGTGAGATTGTAGTTGGCACATTTTCAGGAGAGCAATTTGAATTTAGTTGAGCCTTGCTGTGACTTTACCAGTTTTAAACATGCATTCACATGAATTTATACTTTTTGTTTTGTAGGATGAAGAAAATGGCAACAGAGGAGGTATGTTTATAAAAGTTTTAATTTTTCTCTGATAGTTTTTCTACTCATATCCTACCGTTCTTTAAGTAACATTCAATGAGATGATTTAGTTTTTGGAGTCCATGTATAAAAGAATCTCTAGATGTGAAAGTCATAAAAATTAAACATTTTACTGTAGTCTTCAAAATTTTTTGGATTCCTTTGTGTCACCATGATCTGAATGTGTGATGATTTTATTGTCAATTATATATTAGTGTTATGTAGGGGAACATATCATGGTTCTAAGGAAAGTAATTCTGAGTTTTTTTTTAATGCAGTTAGTAGTCTTATAAATTTAGTGATTTGGTGTGTGTTTTATTTACTAGATTTATTGGTTCAAATATTGAGAAATATTTTTATCCTTCCAGTTACTCTTGATTTGAACATATTTAATAGGCTTGAAAGGAAAATCAGCCTAGGGATAGGGTTATTTCATAAAAACTGCCATTTTTATTTTTGTTTTATTTTTATATGAACTTCAATGACTTAAAATTTATACACAATAAAACACACCTATTTAAAAAACTTGATTTCTAGATAATTTTAGGTGTTTAAAAACTTGTAAAAATAGTGATGAGTTTCTGTATACTCTTTCTTTCAACTTCTCCCAATGTTAAAAACATAACTATGGTACAACTAAGAAAATCGAGATATTAGTATTGGTATGGCGCTCCTCTCTAAACTGCAAAATTTATTTGGATTTTGCCCCTTTTCTGTTCCCAGATTTCATATTGCATTCACTTTTTACGACCCCTTGATTCCTGTAGTCTGTGACAGCTTCTGTCTTCCCTTAAAATCCGTAGCCTTGAAACTTTGGTTTTTTTGTACAGTGTTCTTCAGTTTGGTTTTGTCCGATGTTTTCTTATCTTTTGTTTGAAGTGATGCCTTTTTAGCAAGAATACCTATTTGCACCAATTAAATGTATTGTTTACTTAAGGTTTTGTTTTGATAAGTACATCACTTGGGAAACCACCAGTCCAATCAAGGTGTGATTCTGAAAAGAACCTTTCCCTCATCCGTAAAATTCCCTTGTGCCACTGTGCCGTCAACACTGCTGGCCCTAGACAACCACTGATCTGCTGTACGTCACGATAGATGAGTTTTGTGTCTTCCCAAATTTCTTATAAACAGAAAATACAATGTGTACTCTTTTTTCCCCTTCACTTGGCATGTTTTTTTTTTTTTTTTTTTTTCAAAAAAAGTATAGTCGCTTTACAGTGTTGTGTTCGTTTCTGCTGTATAGGAAGGAGAATCAGCCACGTGTATACATACATCCCCTCTTGGATTTCCTTCCCATTTAGGTCACCACAGTAGGTGCTGTAATGCTATACAGTAGGTTCTCATTAGTTACCTGCTTTATGCATAGTAGTATATGTATGCTGAGCCCAGTCTCCAAATCCATCCCACACCCTGTCATAGTACTTTTGAGGTTCACCATATTGTACATGTAGGTACTAATAGTACCCCTTTTTATTTTTTCCTGAGTGGTTTTCCCCTGCCTGAATAGGCCATGCAGTGTTCATCCTCTCCCCAGCTGATACACCTTTGTAATAGCATCTCTGATTTGAGGTGTTATGTTCAGGGTTCAAATGAGAGGAAAGTGGTTTCCTTCATTATTTTTCACACTATGAAAAATAATCTGAGTGTGCAGGCTGAAGTAGGACCCTTCATAGTTATCACCGTAGTGCAAGATGGGCCCCTCCTGTGTCACCATCTGTCATGCTCCAGGGCTCAGGATGGATTCCAAATGTTACTTGGCCTCAGTGGCGAAAGGCAAAACTGACAGAACCAGCATCAGCATGAGAAAGACGAGGGTGCTTTGTCTCTCCATCACCCTACGGATTGATGTGCTAATGCCTGGGCTACTTACTGGACACTGCACCTAGAGTTGAACGCCGCTCATGTTCTAGTTTTCACTGGGAAAGGTATAAATGTAGAAGGGCTTAGTTGTAAAACTGTACTCTGCAGATGATTATATTTCTGACATATCTGTTCACTGAAGTGAGCAGGCTTCATTATGTTTTGACTGGACAGAATAAAACATTTATAAGGGAAAACTTGAAAGATACAGATCCAGCTGAAGATTTGAATTGACATGAATAAGTGAGACTGAAAGGTGTGGTCTGCTGGGAAAATTTACAGTTTAAATACTGTTTATTAATTTATATTTAACTCATTGAAAAAAGAATTTGTGTTCACATGCATGTATTATACTAAGATAAAAATGAGATTAAAACATTCATGGGGGAGAGGGAAAAGTGGTCCAGTTGTGTACGACTCTTTATGACCCCTTGGGCTATACAGTCTGTGGAATTCTCCAGGCCAGAATACTGGAGTGAGTAGCCTATCCCTTCTCCAGCAGATCTTCCCGACCCAGGAGTTGAACTGGACTCTCCTGTATTGCAGGTGGGTTCTTGACTAACTGCGCTATAAGAAAAGCCCCATCTTTTCATGGGGGAACACATGACTTAAACTGACACTCAGGAGGTTTAGTCCACATGAACCTGTGCTGAAGATCCTACACTGTTATCAAAGACAGGCTGTAAAGTCGCTTTTAAGCTTTCCCAGTGGGGGAAAAAAGAGGGAAAGAAGGAAGGATTATTACTTAAGGATAAGGATTAGCTGAGGATTCACAGTTACTGTCTGCAATGCAGGAGACCTAGGTTCTATCCCCGAATTGGAAAGATCCCCTGGAGGAGGGCATAGCAACCCACTCCAGTGTTCTTGCCTGGAGAATTCCATGGACAGAGGAGTCTGGTGGGCTACAGTCCATGGGGTCGCAGAGAGTAGGACATGGCTGAGTGACTAAGCACAAGGATTCATGTTGTCCATGAGAAAACAACATCTGGTTTGCACTGAAGTCTGAGACAGATTTCTCCTGTGGTTCCTCATAATGGAAACAAAGATAATGTAGTAGGTAACATATTACATGAATATTTTTAACAAATTCCTCAGTGTAAGTTGATTTCAAAAGCCTGTGGTCCAGTCTGGTCTAAAGAACTTCTCAACTGGGGACAGATGTTCTCCCAGGGGATACACAGAACATCAGTTGACATTTTTGGTTGTCACAGTTGCGGTGGTGGGGAGGGTGTGCTGCTGGTACCCCCCAGGGAGAGGTCAGAGATGCTGGTGAGATCCTACAATGCACCCGAAAGACCCCACCCCCAGAGGATTATGTGGCCCAGAATTTAATAGTGCTTTGACTGTGTGGATCAAAATAAACTGTGGAAAATTCTGAAAGAGATGGGAATACCAGACCACCTGACCTGCCTCTTGAGAAATCTGTATGCAGGTCAGGAAGCAACAGTTAGAACTGGACATGGAACAACAGACTGGTTCCAAATAGGACAAGGAGTACTCCAAGGCTGTATATTGTCACCCTGCTTATTTAACTTCTATGCAGAGTACATCATGAGAAAAGCTGGGCTGGAAGAAACACAAGCTGGAATCAAGATTTCTGGGAGAAATATCAATAACCTCAGATATGCAGATAACACCACCCTTATGGCAGAAAGTGAAGAGGAACTAAAAAGCCTCTTGATGAGAGTGAAAGTGGAGAGTGAAAAAGTTGGCTTAAAGCTCAACATTCAGAAAATGAAGATCATGGCATTTGGCCCCATCACTTCATGAGAAATAGATGGGGAAACAGTGGAAACAATGTCAGAGTTTATTTTGGGGGGCTCCAAAATCACTGCAGATGGTGACTGCAGCCATGAAATTAAAAGACGCTTACTCTTTGGAAGAAAAGTTATGACCAACCTAGATAGCATATTCAAAAGCAGAGACATTACTTTGCCGACTAAGGTCCAGACGTCTAGTCAAGGCTATGTTTTTTCCAGTGGTCATGTATGGATGTGAGAGCTGGACTGTGAAGAAGGCTAAGTGCCAAAGAATTGATGCTTTTGAACTGTGGTGTTGGAGAAGAGTCTTGAGAGTCCCTTGGACTGCAAGGAGATCCAACCAGTCCATTCTGAAGGAGATCAGCCCTGGGATTTCTTTGGAAGGAATGATGTTAAAGCTGAAACTCCAGTACTTTGGCCACCTCATGTGAAGAGTTGACTCATTGGAAAAGACTCTGATGCTGGGAGGGATTGGGGGCAGGAGGAGAAGGGGACGACAGAGGATGAGATGGCTGGATGGCATCACAGACTCGATGGACGTGAGTCTGAGTGAACTCCGGGAGATGGTGATGGACAGGGAGGCCTGGCGTGCTGCGATTCATGGGGTCGCAAAGAGTTGGACACGACTGAGCGACTGAACTGAACTGAACTGAACTGANATGAGATGGCTGGATGGCATCACAGACTCGATGGACGTGAGTCTCAGTGAACTCCGGGAGATGGTGATGGACAGGGAGGCCTGGCGTGCTGCGATTCATGGGGTCGCAAAGAGTTGGACACGACTGAGCAACTGAACTGAACTGAACTGAATAAATTTTTATAATAAAGGATTTCTTTAGAACAATTTAAGAAACTATTGCTTCAAGCAGAATAATCCACTGAGTAAAACACCTCTCTCATAAGCACAACCTCCCAGATACATATATTCTCTCACATGGAAGATATACTCACTCTCTCAAACATGTAATCCCTAGTTTTCTCCCACTTAAGCTTTTCATACTGTACTTCTCAAAGTGTTGTGGGTTTTTTGTTGTTGTTGTCATTGTTTATTAAGATAAATGAAATACTCTTTCCTGGGGTTCAGAAATAGTTTTCTAATTCCATGAATGTAGCCTTCCACAACTCAGACCTATTTGTCTCCTTATATTCTCAAAACAAATTTATCAAAAAGACTAAAAGTAAGGCCAATTCTACAAGGTTTAGGAGCTGGTGCTATGCACAAAAGAAAGCTAATTAAAAGTTCCAAATTAAAAAGAATTTGGCTTTGGAATCAGAGAAGAGTTTATGCCCTGGTTCTGCAACTTCCTAAGTATGAAAACTTGGACAAACCAAACTCCTTCAACCTCAATTCCCATCTTAGTAAAAGAGATATAACAGCACTTCCCTAAAGGACTATGAGGAACAAATGAAAGTATCCTAATTCCAAACTGTTGGCAGGTGTTATGCCTCAGAAGAGGGCCTAGGAGGGAAAGATGGAGTGGCTGTCACTTATTTTATTTCTGCACTAGTTAATTTTGCTTTTAACAATGAGCATACACCATAGGAATAAAATTACTTTTCTTTCAAAAAAGTGAAAAACAGTACCATAACAAGCAGAGAGCATATGTTAGGCATGGAATACATGGTAGTTCCTATAATTATTTTCATTTCTTTTGGGACAGTGAGGAAGTTCATTTTATAACAAGTTATTCAACTTTATTCCTAATCCAACATCAAGAAACAAACAAAAAATGAAGCAGTTCTTAAAGCCATTTAAGAGTCTTTGGCAATTCTCAGTTATAGCCTTAGGATGGAGGTAAGCAGATCTGACAGCTCGTATCATTCCTCCAGATAATGCAAAACTGTTCAATAAAGAAGCAACCCTGTGTCTAACCATTATATTCTTACCTTGCAGGCTACATCAACTAATCGCATCTGGATAGCTTGATTCTCTGGGAGTTTAGTGCCAATTGCAAGCAAAGTGTCCAACAGTTGAGCAAGGACTTGATGAGACTCTAGAAAGGAAGATGGAAAGTTAAGTTTTAGAATTTCAAAAGGAGACTGCTATAGAAGCTAAATTTACTTGGGTATAAAGAATGCAGATTTTTGTCAACTGAGTTCTGCTGTTTGATTCTTGATTCCCCTCAACTAAAAGCTAAGTTCCTAAAGGGATCATGTCTAAAAATTTGAGTCTTCCTCAGGATGTGACATAGTGCTCCAAAAATGTTCAGTGCTTGACTAATTCAAAGGCTTTTCACTGTCTTCAAAATAAAGTCTGTTCAGTGCTTGACTAATTCAAAGGCTTTTCACTGTCTTCAAAATAAAGTCTAAATTCCTTAGCAGGACATACATACATACTAGTCCCTCCACGATGCCTAGTCCTCCCTACTTTATCTATTAGCCTCATCTCTTTCAGGTTTCCCTATCCTCCTTTTTCCCAATTACTTATGATCCCATGTCCCCCTATCTTTGCTCAGGCCCACTTCCCTACCTAGAATGCTTTCATCTACATCCTGCTCCATTCTCAACTCCCCAGAGAGTACCTCGTAATCTTGAAATGTCACCTCTTGTATGGTGCTTTTCGCTCTTCCCCTAGAAATACTGACCATTTCTCTGTTCATGCTTCCACTGAACCCTTTACATAAACTGTAACTTTATGATACCTATTTGCATATCAGACAAAACCACGAAACTGAAAGATCCTTAAGGGCAAGGACTATGTTTTATTCACCTTTGTATTCTCAGAGTCTAGCATGCCTCATTACATGCTCAAAGGAAGCTTAATAAATGAGCAAACAGACAATTCCAAGTAAATCACTATCAATTACCTTAACCAGATTCTCTTCTTTGTTTCAAACTATGGTTCTATGGTTCTATGCTAGTGGTATACAAGAGGATCTAGGAGGCATGCAGAAAATCATTTTTATGTTAATAACCTTGTACAGACATATTTTGTTTTATTGTGCTTCATTTTACTGCACTTTGTAGATACTATACTATATTTCTTATAAATTGAAGGTTTGCCTCAATCCTGCTTATTAAGCAAGTCTTCTACACCATTTTTCAACAGCATTGCTCACTTCACGTTTCTGTCACCTTTTGGTAACTCTTGCAGTTATGTCAAACTTTTATTATTACATTTGTTATGGTGATTTGTGGTCAGTGACTTTTGATGTTGCAAAAAGATTACTACTTGCTAAAGGCTCAGATTATGGTTAACATCTTTTATCAGTACAGTATTAAGGTAGTACATTCTTTTTAGACATAATGCTATTGCACACAATAAACTATGGTATAGTGTAGACATTACTTTTATTTGCACTGGGAAATCAAAAACTCGGGTGACTCGCTTTATTGCAATATTTAATTTACTGTGATCATTTGGAACACAATCTGCAATATCTCAAGAGGTATGCATGATCATATTTTAAAGAACAAAATAAAAAATATAGTTACTACATTGATGACATTAATTCTTTTTACTATTACCAATATAGTCTCCTCAAATTAATTTTATTTAACTAAAAAAAATAACTGTCCACTTAAGAAAAACATTAAGAAATCCATAATATACATATGAAACAAATGTCAAAAATGATAATGATATATAAACAACTAAAGCTTAAAAAAAAAGAATTTATAAAACAATGGGAAAAATCACCTCTTAAAAACACTTCCAGTAAGACACACTAGATTGAACACCTCTGTTTATCACTAATTCTTTCTTAAAACCTCATTAACATATGAATAAACTTTAAAAGTATAAACGTACAAGGACTAAGAAAACAGAAAAATAGTAAGCAGATGAGAAAAGTCAACAAATTTTTCAGAGATGGCAAGCAAATGAAAAAGTCTATGGCAAACTGAGAAATCTAATCTAAATGCCTACTGAGGAGGGCGTCACAACAGAGGAAATAAATTCCAGCCATATGCGAAGCAAGATTCAGGAATCACAGATTTAAAAGAAAAGAAAAAGACAATCATAAAACACCCCAAAATGGAGTGAGGCATGGATCTGTTTAAAGTATCTATAAGAAGTAGCTGGACCTCCACCTCCTTCCCTATGCTATACAACTGGCTAATCAACCACTGAAGTAGAGTTTTTTTCCTCTAAAAATTAGGACAGAAAGGATCTAATCTGGCAGATGGTAGGTGAGGAAAGGAAGGAAATATAATAAAGATAATATATAATAAATATAAATGTAACAAATCTGACCACAAGGACCACAACCTTGTCTAACGCAGTGAAACTATGAGCCATGTCACGTAGGACTACCCAAGATGGATGGGTCACGGTGGAGAGTTCTGACAAAACGTGGCCCATTGGAGAAGGGACTTCACTATTCTTGCCTCGAGAACCCCATAAACAGTATGAAAAGGCAAAAAGATTGGACACTGAAAGATGAACTCCTCAGGTCGGTAGGTGCCCAATATGCTACCGGAGATCAGTGGAGAAATTAACTCCAGAAAGAATGAAGAGACGGAGCCAAAGCAAAAAAACCACCAGTTGTGGATGTGACTGGTGATGGAAGTAAAGTCCGATGCTATAAACAGCAATACTGCATAGGAACCTGGAATCTTAGGTCCATGAATCAAGGCAAATTGGAAGTGGTCAAACAGGAGAGGCAAGAAGGAACATAGGAATTTTAGGAGTTGGCAAACTAAAATGCCCTGGAATGGGTGAATTTAACTCAGAAGACCATTTTATCTACTACTGTGGAAAAGAATCCCTTAGAAGAAATGGAGTACCCATCTTAGTCAACAAAACAGTCTGAAATGCAGTACTTGGATGCAATCTCAAAAACGACAGAATGATCTCTGTTCATTTCCAAGGCAAACCATTCAATATCACAGTAATCCAAGTCTATGCCCCGACTAGTAATGCTGAAGAAGCTGCAGTTGAAGACTTCTAGGGAGACCTAAAAGAACTTCTTAAACTAACACCCAAAAAAGATGTCCTTTTCATTATAAGGGACTGGAATGAAAAAGCAGGAAGTCAAGAAACACCTGGAGTAACAGGCAAATTTGGCCTTGGAATACGGAATGAAGCAGGGCAAAGACTAATAAGAGTTTTGCCAAGAAAATGCACTGGTCATAGCAAACACCCTCTTCCAACAACACAAGAAAAGACTCTACACATGGACATCGTCAGATGGTCAATACCAAAATCAGACTGATTATATTCTTTGCAGTCAAAGATGGAGAAGCTCTATACAGTCAGCAAAAACAAGACCAGGAGCTGACTGTGGCTCAGATCATGAGCTCCTTATTGCCAAATTCAGACTTAAATTGAAGAAAGTAAGGAAAGTCACTAGACCATTCAGGTGTGACCTAAATCTAATTCCTTATGATTATACGGTGGAAGTGACAAATAAATCCAAGGGATTAGATCTGATAGACAGAGTGCCTGAAAAACTATGAACAGAGGTTCATGACATTGTACAGGAGACAGGGATCAAGACCATCCCCATGGAAAAGAAATGCAAAAAAACAAAATGGCTGTCTGAGGAGGCCTTACAAATAG